>JAOANR010000004.1:1729763-1740097 GCA_030278955.1 Hygrophila difformis
AAACACCTTATCAGAATGCTTAGAGGAATTCTTCATTTCAAGTTCTTTGTTCTTTAGACTCTTAATCACATGATCTAAAGTCAAATCATCTCTAGCATATTGGATAGCAGATTTCACATCAGAATAACTATCTGGGATGGCATTCAACAACACTATAGGCACATAATCATCTATATGCTTATCACCAGTTGCTTTAATGTCTTGAACCAGTTTAGTAAAATTATCTAAACCCCCATCTAAGTCTCTAGATATATCCAATTTAAATTTAAAAAATTTACCAAGCAGGAATATTCTAGAAGACAAAGATGACTCAGCATACAGTTCAGACAGCCTCTCCCAAAGGTCCTTGGCTGTTTTGCAATCACTAACTTTTCTAAGGACAGCATCAGATAAACTTAAGATTATGGCAGATTTAGCAAGTTCATCTACTTCAGTCTTTTTAGCATCAGTAACTTCGTTATCGAAGAGTTGATCAATTGCATTATAAACTCTTTGTTGGACAAGAACACAACGCATCTTAACTTGCCAGATGCTGAAGTCGTTCTTTCCATTAAAAGGAACTATGCTATTTGAGGTGAAGGTCATTATTGTGTTTGGCCTTTTTAATCAGAATGAGCAAACAAGTGCTCAAACACTTAGCCAACTAATCACAATTACTTCCACCCTATAGCATATACATCCTTTTAATTTTTGAAGCAAACCCAAATTAATTTTGGATGCCCAAAAATTTTCAGAATTGACCCAACTGTTGGGCAGGCCCAAAATCAATTTTTGGGAGGCCCAATAGTCCCAACGGTCACTTTTCAAAAATTGTGGATTTGAAATTTTTGGGGAATAGAAAAACCTGATTTCTTATTCCCTGAAAAAGCAGATTCCTGAAAATCTTGAAAGTTGTGATTTTTTGGGGAATCTGTGAAAATCTAGCGATGAAGGATGTGGTTGGGTTGAGGAGTTGTGAAAATCTTGAAAGTTGTGATTTTTTGGGGAATCTGTGAAAATCTAGCGATGAAGGGAATCTGTGAAAAAGCAGGATTCCCCCCAAAGTTGTGATTTTTTGGGGGGCTCTTCCAGACAAATCTAGCGATGAAGGATGTGGTTGGGTTGAGGGAGTTGTTTCCTCCATTGCTCTCTGGTTGGGTATTACTTTTGTGTTTGGGACTCTCTGAGCCTAAATGTTACTAACAAGTGTGTTAGTGTTTGTTTGAGTTGTTTTGCAGTTCTAAGGGCATTGGATGGTGGGCTCGAGTGATCCGGTTCGATCCGAATATTTCCTAACAGTGGTATCAGAGCTTATGTTGGAAACCGGATGGAGTAATCGGATGTGTTCGGATTTGAGCAGAAATCAACAGTTGAGACAAGGAGCGGGCATTTGTGATTTGAAAAAGAATCAAAAGGGTATAGGGTTTTTCAGATTTGGATCTGGAAGGAACGGGAGATAGAGATAAATCGATACTGCAGATCGATTTGAAGATGGAGAGAAGCAGAGGCTTCGTCTCACTGCCTCTTAGTGAGGAACCGTTCAAGTCCTCTTGGTGAGGAATCCCGTTCGAGTTCGTCCTCTTGGTGAGGTAACCCTAGTTCGAGATCTGTGTACCTGTTGCTGCTAAGAGTCGCGCCGCCATGGAGAGCGCCGCATCCGCCCTGCTGCTGCCTATGTGAGTGTTGCTTCCGCCGTCGATTTGCGCGTCTCCCTGCTCGAGCGCTGCTGTGTGCTGTTGAACCCATTCAGAGTCCGTCACCGCTGTGCGCGGCTACCCTGTCCGAGCCGGAGTGCCGCCGCCGCCTTCGAGAGTCGCCGCCGTCGCTGCCATCCCCTGCCCGCGCGAACACCGTTGCATCGTCATCCCTGCCCGAGCGCCGTTGTGTGTCCGTTGAGCCATTCTGAGGTCGCCGCCCCTGCTGAGTCGCATTCCGCTGCCGCTGTGCCGATCCGCTGCGCACCACTATTACCTGCGTACAGCCGCCTCCGTGAAGCCTCCACCGCTGTGAATCGCCGCCGTTCCCTCCTGTGTTGCTGCTATTCAGACCAGATTTGCTGATTTTTTGCTGTGTCGAAGGGAGGCCGCCGAACCGCCGCCCAGACGCCGCTGCGCTGCTCCCCAGCCTCGGATCGCTGCGGCCCTGCTTGAGATGAATTGGAGGAGAGGGATTTCAAAATTCATTGATGTGAGCATTTTGTGAAATTGAAATGGTGTTTCTTGCTGCGTGAGGAAGGAGATAAATGGGTGCTTGCTGTGTTTTTTGGAAGAAGGCTTCCATTGATGGAGTAATGGAGCACTGCTGGGAAGAAAAGAAATTGGGCGTGTCTGGTAGTGGTGCAGAAGAGGACTCCACAAATTAAGTTAGCTCGGTGCTTGGAAGGATTTGTAAAAAAAAATGAGGGTGGCAGTATGATGTGTCCTTTGAGTAATTAAATTTGTGTGCTCTTGTGATTGGTAGAGAAGGCCAAGTGGGGGTATGGCGGTGTCCTAGTGTCCGAAGGAATGAGCAGACCAGAAAGGGAGCAGAAATTGTTGACCGTCTGCTATGTGCTATTGGAGCTGTGTGCTATAATTAGAGAAGTGCAATTGTGGATGTGAGATGCTGCGGAGACCTTTAGAAAAGGAATTGGGCAGTGTGAGGAAATTAATTAATTGGGCACTGGACACGAAAAGAGACAAGATTAGTGGAATCTTTTTAAAGTGGAATCTTTTTAAAGTGAAATCATTGAGCTGTGTGCTCCTCTGGGAATTGTAAGTCGGAATAGGTTCTAGGCATTTCCGCTCAGGTATTAAAGCTTGTTCCCACCTTTTTTATGCTTTGATTAATTTGCTTGCTGTCACTATGTGATTAATTAGCTATATTGCTTTGTGCATTGGTTATTGAGAAGCATGCTTAATTATGTGAAATTGATTTTTTATGTGGTTTGAAGTCTTTGTGACTATGTGGATAATATGCTTGAATTGAGGTGGAGCTTGTTTGCTAGCTTGAGCATGAAATTAGTTAATCTTTGTGATTATGAGAATTTGAGAAATGAGATAATTTCATTCAAGTGGATTGTGTATGTGGGAGACCTCCAGTTTGTTTGTGTCCCTCGCGATGGAAATCCGTATTTGGTGCCTTGTGTCGAAAGTCTTCCTGATATTGTGATGGTCAGACGGCGTGTCCCGTTCGTAGGAGCGGCGGTGCAAGATGATTTGCGGATCAAGTTGATTGTCGCTGGAGGAGAGGCCATATGGTGTGTGGTCCTTGGTTTGAGGGAATGATTGTTGGGTATGTTACCCAATTCCACATCGGTTGTGCAGAGGAAAGATCCTATTATTCATATGCTTAATCAAGGTGGAGCAATTGTGATATGTCTTTGTGTTTAGCTTAGTGCTAGTTTTTTGTTTACTATGCCATGTGTGTTTTTATGTGCTATGTGTCTTCATGTGACTTTGCTTTGTGCTTTGTCTTGCTTTGTTTGGATGCTTTGCAACTGATAAGAACATATACTTTGTGTGCTTTGTGTGCTTTAACTTTGTGTTGTGTTGCATGCGAATGTGTGTGTCGTCATGGTAAGTTGCATGTGCATGTTTGGCGATGATGATTGTGTTCCCAAACAAGTATACCCTTTGAGCAAATGGATCAATGGTCCAAGGTGGAGATTGTTGGGTTTTGTGCCCATTGATTTGGGCTCGGCCCATATGATGTTAGGGTTTCCCTTGAACCCTATAAAAGTGGTCCTCTCCCACCTTTGGAAAATAAGTTGGTAAGTCTGTCTCCTCTCCCGTAATGGCTTTGTGGCCTCCATGAGAGATCTCATCTGCAGCCATTGATTGGCGAGGCGATGAAGGATGTGGTTGGGTTGAGGAGTTGTTTCCTCCATTGCTCTCTGGTTGGGTATTACTTTTGTGTTTGGGGACTCTCTGAGCCTAAATGTTACTAACAAGTGTGTTAGTGTTTGTTTGAGTTGTTTTGCAGGTTCTAAGGGCATTGGATGGTGCCTCGAGTGATCCGGTTTCGATCCGAATATTTCCTAACAGTATCAATTAGGGACTTCATAAAATTCACATAAGAGGGGTCATCATATAATTTTTAGACAAGTTTGGAGTCATTTCATAGGCTACGATATTGGAATATAAAACTCCCGGTATCCCTATTGATGTACAACATGGGAAGATGAAGCACTCCATACAAGTGGGTAGGATGTGAATTTGATGTCTCGTAGGCCAAAGAGCTCGGCCTCAAATGAATGCCTTTTGATTGTAGGTATGTGACGGAACGATATGGAAGGTTTAATCTTTCAAAAAAGTTACCTGCCTCGGACTCCTCGGCAGTTTCTGGCGTGGATATTGCTGACAGAAAATGAGGTTTTGGCTCTTGGGGGAATCTGTTGATACAAGAGAGCAAATTGCTGTGCTTCAAGAAGATGAAGAGGACGGTGGTGTTTCGCACCCAAGGAAGTTGTTTTGAAGGTTGTTTTACAAAATCCGAATTCAAAAAGCATTCCCATCCTATGTAGATACGAACTAAATCTTCTCCTCCTCCACCATATCTTAAATCAATTAGGTGCTTGATTATCCAATATGGGATCTGATTCTTAAGCATCAATAAATCGCTGACCACGAGTGCCCTAATTGGCGGTCCAAGCTCGTAGAAATCCTTTCAACAAGCCAGGGTCTGTCCTTGTCCAAGCTTATGATGAAGCAGGCATCGCGAAGAATGATCGCAGCTAATTTTTCATCATCATCATACTTGATATCTTTCTCTTAGTTATTCCTCACCTCATTTATTCTCTTGAGAATCTCGTTTATAGTACAAGTCTCTGTCCTTGCTCTCGTCCTCCTTTACCCTCTTTGCCATGAACTTGTCAAGTTCATCCTTCTTGTATTTCTCCATTTGACGGTACTGGGGCTCACCGTGGTGGTACGGACCAATTGAGACCACTGCGGGATCGTACACTTGCGAGCCCATGTTTCTGTCTCCACGCGCGTTTTTCGCCACTCTATAAATGCATCGACTGTTTACAGGAATGTCAACACGAACCTCATCATCAGCTACAACAGTTGATGAATCAATAACTTCACCATCACTGATATCGTTTCTGTTGTTGTTTGCCGTTGCTGTTGCTTTTGCTGCCACTGCCACTTCCGGTGATGTTATTCATGTCTTGACGATCCTCCATATGTAAACGACAAACAACACCAACAGATGATGAGTTCAGAATATTTAGTTTTGTTGGAGTTTGAGTTGAAGACAGTGAATTTGAGAAATATGATGGGTTCTATTTAT
Organism: Hygrophila difformis; assembly: GCA_030278955.1. Taxonomy (NCBI): domain Eukaryota; kingdom Viridiplantae; phylum Streptophyta; class Magnoliopsida; order Lamiales; family Acanthaceae; genus Hygrophila; species Hygrophila difformis. Next base: position 1,735,017 of record JAOANR010000004.1, read on the forward strand.
GCGAACATACCTTGCTACCTTAGTTAAATACCTAGTGCATACTTTTCAATATTTTAAATCATAGTGTTTAAGAAAGATAGAAAATTTCTTAGCCGATACACCACCAACATTATGGAATGTTAGAAAGATGATGGAGATGGAGTGATCCAGGTGCATATAAATAAGGGGCATCCCAACATATTAGGCGATGTGGAGCATTTTAACATCCTCCTCGGGATTGATATTAATCTCGAAAACCTAGAAATACCCATTCACATGGCTCTGATATCATTTTAGAAAGATTATGGATATGAGGTTCCAATTCAAAACTAATTGGTAATAGGTAGAGAGATCCAAATCTATATAAACAAGGGGATATCCCACATATGCGCAATGTGGGAGTATTTTAAACATGAAATTAATCGGAAACCACGTCACAAACAATATTTGCGACCATAGAACCATGGCTTTGACTATAGATAAAGGTGCAGTGTGTGAAACAAAAGTAGTGAGTTATAATTCAAAACCAATTGATAATAAGAATAAATTAGTACCTACCAAGAAGAACCCACCATTTCTCCAATGTAAAGTTTGAGAGTATGTATTGTTAAGAATCAATGCAAAATAGAATACTCTAGAAAATTATAGAATAATACTTGTGTAGAATTATCCACCAAAATATCTAGATTTATTAATGTATTTTTAGAAAATTCTAGAAATCTTGGCCCCCCTATAAATAGGGGTGTGCCCCTTCATTTGTGGAAGTAGAAGATGTGTGTGATGAGTTGAGGTGTACTGGTGAATTGAGTGATGTAGAAGTGCGGTGTGTAGTGTAGAGAAGTTGTGAGTTTAGTGTATAGTGGAGAGTTGAGTGAAGTAGAGAGGTGTGAGTTGAGAGTTGAGAGTTGAGGAGTGATAAGGTGTGAGTAGTGAAATCTCTTGTAATTGTGTTTTGTATTTATAAAAGTGTTATCTTTGTTTAAGTCTCTCGGTTAAGCCTTGGTTTGTTAATTCTTGGTGCACTTGCATTAGTTATATGGTCGGCCCTGCCGCCTAACTAATATATGGTCGGTTATACCGCCTAATGATATATGGTCGGCCCTGCCGCCTAAGTATCCTTGTGCACTAAGAATTTAGTCAAAGGCTAACCAACATTAAAGCGTTGGTGTTGTGTGAGTGAATTGTCATAGGTCCTCTGTAGTGAGTGTGTTTGTGTTTCGTAGTAGCCTTTCCCAACATAGGGGATCAGAGCTTATTTTCCCAACAACTGGTATCAGAGCACCAGGTTCCGAACCGCTAGTGGAGGAAAGCTTCTGTAAGTGTTGGACACTTACATCGACTCGTCAACTAGCAAGAGGAGACTCTGCCGGAGCACAGTTTGGAACTGTGAAAGTTTGAGTGTCTGGGACCAAGCATACGATACGTTGGACGTCTTTTAAGATGGCAGATCTTGCAAGCACGAGCAGTGGAATCAAGAAGCACAATAGGCCATAACTATTGTTATTGGCAGACTTGCATAGAATCTTACCTTCATGGTCAAGATTTGTGAGGAGATCGTCGCCGGGTAGCGATACTACTCCTCCACCACAAGAAAATACTGAAGCCTTGAGAAAATGGAAAATCAAGGCGGGGAAAGCTCTGTTCATATTGAAGACTACAATTGAGGAGACCTGTCGGAGCACATCCGGGAAGTGAAGACACCTAAGGCAGCCTGGGAGACTTTGGGAAAAGTTATCACAAAAGAAGAATGAAGCACGCCTCCAGCTCTTGGAACATGAAGCTCCGCGGGAACCTCACAATCTCTCAATATTTCACAAAGGTGAAATCTATTTGCCGAGAGATATCTCAACTCGCCCCCGAGGAGAACATAAGTGAGGCAAGGATGAAAAGAATTATCATCCACGGTCTAAGGCCCCGAGTATAACGGATTATTAGCCGCCAGTGCCGAGGATGGCCCACCTCAACCATCACTCATAAAGTTGGAGAATTTGCTGGCTAACCAAGAGGCATTAGCTAAGCAAATTAATGGAGTCACCATAAAAGTAGAAGACGAGGCCCTCTTCACTCACAGGAAGAAAGCCATGAATCGGACACAAAAATGTGACGAAAGAAAGGGTGGACTCATGGAGGGCAATGGTCATCCCAAATGGCAAGAAGTAACACCACAGGGGGAGTTCGCAAGAAAAGGATACCACCATCAACAACATGAGGAGATTCAATACAAAGAAAAATGGTGAATGCTTCGATTGTGGCAAGAAGGGTCACTTTGCTCGAGACTATAAGTTTCCAAGGAAGCGAACCTTCAAGGAAACATGGCCACCACAAGAGACAAAACAACAAAAGTTACTTTGGATGCAATCCATCAGTGAGGAAGAATGGGATGCCGAAGCTGGATTTTCTATTGGAATCGACGAGGACGAGATAGAGAAAGACATGAGGATCAAGCTTTTGTTGCCACTATGAAGACAAAGTTAAACTTACAAAGATAATTGGATCGTCCGATTCTGGGGTGCTCAAATCATATGACCAACAGCGAGAAGAAGCAACATGACATGATGAATATAAAGGAAAGATGAGTCGTGTTGACAGCCAACAATTCAAGGTTGCCTATTTCACATATTGGAAAGACAACAATTCCAAAAGATGGCTCTCACCAGCTCCAGCATCGAGAAGGTGTATCTTGTCCCTGGCCTGAAGAAGAATTTACTATCAGTTTCGTAGTTGACAGCAGAGGGGAAATATGTGCTCTTTGGGTCCGAAGATGTGACTGTGTTCCAGAAAATGAAGGTGTTGGCAATCCAATTAAGCAAGGAAGAAAAATAGAGTCAGGTCTATGTGCTATCTGCAGAGACATCATACGTGACAAGACTCGTAAGAATGAGAACGGTTGATCTCTGGCATGAACGTCTTGGGCATGTGAGCTACAACAAGTTGAAGTAGATGATGAAGAAACAAATCGTAAAGGGGCTCCCTCAACTTGATATCATCACAAATACGCAGTATTGCCGGATGTCAATTTGGCAAAGCTCATCAATTGCCATTCAAAGAGTCGGAGCATCGTTCCAAGACACCATTGGAGCTCATACACTCAGAGTGTTTTTGGCCCGGTAAAACAAGCATCAATTGGAGGCATGAAGTTAGGAGTACAATTCATTGATGCTACTCAAGGTATGTGTGGGTGTACTTATAAAGGAGAAGTCGGAGACCTTTATGAAGTTCAAAGAGTTTAAGGGGAAGATAGAAAGTGAACTCAGTGAGAAAATTCAGTGCCTACGCACGATAATGGAAGAGAATATTTGTCGACTGAGTTCAATGTCTACCTTGAGAAGGCACAAGATCAGACGGCTACTCAGCTGCCCCTAATACTCCCACAACAAAATGGAGGTAGCGGTGGGCGCAAGAAGATCGTCACCTTGCAGAAACATGCCGAAGCATGCTCCATGCTAAAAACGTTCCAGGAAGATTTTGGGTCTGAATGTATGAGGACGGCATCATACGTGATCAACACGGGCTTCCACAAGCAAATCTGGGATTTGTTTCTTCCGTACGAGGAAGCTATGGAGGATTAAACCAAAAACCCGTCGGTCATTTCAAGGTAATTTGGGATGCGTATGCTACGTCTTCGTGCCAGATCACCTACGGAGCAAATTTGATAAGAAGGTCATTCGATGCATTTTTGTCGGCTATGATGACTCAAGAAAAGGATGGAGATGCTGTGATCCAACTACAGGGAAAGTGTCATACTTCCAGAAATGTGGTGTTTGATGAAGCTTCCTCGTGGTGGACACCTGAAAAGGTCGAGCTCCCAGAATCCCATGACTTAGAGGAGGATTCAGAAGAAAAAGAAGGAGGTGAAAATCATACATCGGATATGAGTAAAGAACGAGAAAGACAACCTACCAAAGATAAGAGTCCATGGAAGACCGGTGTACATCAACCTACATCCAATGAGTTCTCTCTAAGCCAAAATGAAGAAGGCGAGCATGTACAACAATTGCGAAGGTCGACAAGGCTAAGGCAACCTAATCCTAAGGTATGCCAATGCTGCCCTTGTGGATGAATCTACACCTATTGAGCCTTGTAGTTATGAAGAAGCGGCGCAGAGCCAAGAGTGGCAGAAAGCCATGGAAGAGGAAATGAAAGGCATTGGAAGAAAATCAAACATGGGACTTAGTTCCAAACCAAAAAATGTGAAACCAATATCTTGTAAATGGGTGTACAAGGTGAAGACTCGATCAGATGGCTCCATTGAAAGGTATAAGGCTCGACTTGTTGGCTCGAGGTTTCTCACAACAATATGGGCCTAGAATTATGAAGAAACATTTAAGCCCTGGGGCAAAAGATCACAACAATTCGAGTCCTACTAGCTTTGGCGGCTAGCAAGTCCTGGAAGTTATGGCAGATGGATGTCAAGAATGCCTTCCTACATGAGAACTTGACAAGAGCATTTATATGGAGCAACCAAGAGGCTTTGAGAGCAAGACCCGCCCTGAGTTATGTCTACAAATTGAAGAAGGCACTCTATGGCTTGAAGCAGGCTCCGAGAGCTTGGTACGGGAAGATCGGTGAGTTCTTGATACAAAGTGGTTTTACAGTTGCTCCTTCAGATTTGAGTTTATTTGTGAAAGAAGATCGGGGAAAGCTAGCTATAATATTAGTATATGTCGATGACTTAATCATCACGGGGGATCATGCGAGGAAGATCCAGAGGACAAGGGAAAATCTCTCCATCAGATTTCATATGAAGGAGCTTGGAGAACTCAAACATTTTCTTGGACTCGAAGTAGAGCAGACAAGTGAAGGCTTATTTCTGGGACAACAGAAATATGCACGGGATCTTTTGCAGAAGTATGAAATGCTTAACTGCAAGCCCATCGCAACTCCTATGGACCATAATGAAAAATTGCGAGCCGATGATGGGAAAAAGTTTAGAAGATGTTACCATGTATCGACAGCTAGTCGGAAGTCTTATATATCTCACGCTAAGTCGACCAGACATTGCATATGCAGTTGGAGTGGCTAGTCGATTACATGAGCAAACAAAGAAGCCTCATCTCGATGCAGTGCGACGTATCTTGAGGTACGTTAAAGGCACCATTGAT
>JAOANR010000004.1:1740597-1998205 GCA_030278955.1 Hygrophila difformis
TAATAAATAAAAACTTAACAGAATTAAACATGCAATGCAAATACTTCAATAAGCAGATTTAAACAACCAAAGGCTTAACATTAATTTGTTCGATGAATTTGACTTCATCTCCAAAATAATGTTTAAGTCTTTGACCATTTACAGTAAATTCCCTTCCATCTTCAGCTCTTAAAACTACTGCACCATTATCCATCACCTTAACAATCCTGAAAGGTCCTGACCATTTTGTCTTCAATTTACCAGGAAACAATTTAAATCTAGAATTAAATAAAAGCATTAATTGTCCAGCTTCAAATACCTTAGGCCTAAGCATCTTATCATGATAAAGCTTCGTTCTCTCCTTATAAATTAGAGCATTATCATAAGCTTGACGTCTAATTTCTTCTAATTCAGTAAGATCTATTTTCCTTTTTTCTTGAGCCTCTTTAAATTCAAAGTTCAATTTCTTCATAGCCCAAAGTGATTTAAACTCAAGTTCAAAAGGTAAGTGACAAGCTTTACCATAAACTAATTTAAAAGGAGTCATACCTATAGGTGTTTTAAAAGCTGTCCTATAAGCCCATAATGCTTCATCTAACTTAAAAGCCCAATCTTTTCTAGATTTTCCTACCGTGGCTTCCAAAATCTTTTTAATCTCACGATTAGTGACTTCTACTTGACCATTGGCTTGAGGATGATAGGGTGTTGTTATCCTATGGTGAACATGAAATCTAGATAACAATTGATTAACAGCCCTATTAACAAAATGAGATCCACCATCACTAATGATCGCTTTAGGCACACCAAAACGAGTAAAAATTTGTTTTTTCAAAAATTTAATCACTTGTTTAGCATCATTTAAAGCACATGATTCAGCTTCTACCCATTTTGAAACATACTCAACAGCAACAAGAATATACAGTTTCCCATTAGATGGTGGAAATGGACCCATGAAATCAATTCTCCACAAATCAAACAACTCAACAGGCATAATTCCTTTTAATGGCATTTCATCCCTTTTAGTGATATTACCAGCCCTTTGACATACATCACATTTTAGCACAAATGATCTAGCATCACGATAAATATTAGGCCAATATAAACCACCTTCGAGTACCTTATGAGCTGTCCTATTCGGTCCAACATGTCCTCCTCCAAGTCCTTTGTGGCAAGCCTTTAATACTTTTTCAAAATCTTCATCAGGGATGCATCTCCTTACGATTTGATCTGAACAGAGTCTAAACAAATAAGGTTCATCCCAAATAAAATATTTAGCATCAGTTTTAAATTTTTGTTTCTGGCTATGCCATTTTAAATGATCAGGAATTACACCACATGCTAAATAATTCACAAAATCAGCAAACCATGGATCAGAGGAAGTGTTATTTATTAAATACAAATTTTCATCAGGAAATGCATCATTAATTAATCTTTCTTCCCCTTTTTCATGCTCCAATCTAGATAGATGATCAGCTACAGGATTTTCATCTCCTTTTCTATCTTTAATTTCTAAATCAAATTCCTGTAGCAATAATACCCATCTAATTAACCGTGGTTTAGCATCTTTCTTTGCAAACAGATATTTAATAGCAGCATGATCAGTGTAAACTACAGTTTTTGAGCCTATCAGATATGGCCTAAACTTTTCACATGCATAAACAACAGATAAAAGTTCTTTTTCAGTGGTGGCATAATTTCTCTGGGCAGTATTTAAAGCCTGACTAGCATAATAAATAACATGAAGTTTCTTATCCTTTCGTTGACCCAATACTGCTCCAACAGCAAAGTCACTAGCATCGCTCATGATCTCGAATGGCAGACTCCAGTCAGGTGGCTGAATAATTGGTGCTGTCACCAACGCTTCCTTGATCCTATTGAACGCCTCAATACACTTGTCAGTAAAATCAAACTCAACATCTTTACATAGCAGCTTAAACAGAGGTAATGCAATTTTTGAAAAATCTTTTATAAACCTTCGATAAAATCCAGCATGTCCCAGAAAACTTCTCAAAGTTTTTAAATTATTAGGAGGTGGAATTTTTGCAATCACTTCTACTTTAGCCCTATCAACTTCAATGCCATTTTTAGAAATCCTATGTCCTAAGACAATACCTTCATTAACCATAAAATGACATTTTTCCCAATTAAGAACTAAATTTGACTCTTCACATCTAATCAGAACTTTTTCCAAGTTAATTAAGCATTTTTCAAAATCAGACCCGAATACAGAAAAATCATCCATAAATACCTCAATGCATGTCTCAATTAAATCAGAAAATATAGACATCATGCATCTCTGAAATGTAGCTGGAGCATTACACAAACCGAATGGCATTCTCCTATATGCAAATGTACCGTAAGGACATGTAAATGTAGTTTTATCTTGATCCTCCGGTGCAATTGGAACTTGATTATAACCAGAATAGCCATCTAAAAAGTAATAAAACTCATGACCAGCTAAACGCTCTAGCATTTGATCAATAAAAGGCAATGGAAAATGATCTTTCCTAGTCTTATCATTCAATCTCCTATAATCAATGCATACACGCCATCCAGTAGTAGGTCTAGTAGGTACTAATTCACCATTTTCATTTCTAATCACAGTCATACCTCCCTTTTTAGGCACTAATTGAACTGGACTCACCCACTGACTATCAGAAATAGGATAGATAATACCTGCATCGAGTAGTTTAATAACCTCTGATCTTACAGCTTCTTGTAGATGTGGATTCAATCTCCTCTGGGGCTGTCTCACTGGCTTGTCATCCTCCTCCATATAAATCCGATGTGTACACAATGCTGGACTCAGTCCCTTAATGTCAGCTATCGTCCAACCTATTGCTCTAACATGCTTACTCAACACTTGGGTTAATGCATTTAATTGATTATCATTCAATTTATTACTTGCAATAACAGGTAAAGTATCATTCTCACCAAGAAAAACATACCTCAAATGTGATGGCAGCTCTTTCAATGTCAATGTAGGTGGCTTTTCAACAGACGGGACTAACTTAGATTCTTCTATTGCACATGTTACTTGCACAGGTAATCCTCCCTCACACTTACTTTCAGCTAAGTCCTCACAACTCTCCACTAACTGCTCAAATTTCCTATAGGGATCGTGTCTAGCAAAGAACTCTCTCTCAATCACCTCATCCTCCTGATAGATAGCTGTGACTCTATTACACGGGTAGGTGTCAGAACTAGCGTGTTGTGTTTTAGTTATCTTAGAAATGTCAAACGACACTTGTTCATTACCTACTTTAAGTGTAATTTTACCATCATCCATATCAACCATAGCCCTACCAGTTTGCAAAAATGGTCTACCTAAAATCAGAGGAATATCAATGTCTTTTTCCATATCAAGAACAACAAAGTCAACAGGGAAAATGAAGCTCTCTACTTGAATAGGAACATCTTCTACAATGCCTAAAGGAGTCCTAATAGATCTATCAGCAAGCTGTAGCTGCATCCTAGTAGGCTTCACAACTCCTACTCCTAGTTCTCTAAAGACATGTAGAGGCATTAGATTAATACTAGACCCGAGATCACACAGAGCTTTGTTGAATTCTTTAGTGCCAATAATGCACGGAATAGTATAACTCCCAGGATCTTTTTGTTTAATAGGTTGCCTTCTTTGTAAAATTGCACTGCATTCCCCCGTAAGTGTCACTTTCTCTTCATCATCAACACTCCTCTTTTTTGATAGAATTTCTTTTAAAAACTTAGCATACACAGGCATTTGTGCAATGGCATCAGAAAAAGGAATATCAATTCTTAAATTTTTAAAGACTTCTAAGAATTTGGCATAATCTTTATCTTCCTTAGCCCTCTTAAGACGCTGTGGATATGGAATAGGTGGCTGATATGGCTTGACTGAGACAGCAGACTTTCCTTTACCCTTATCTTGTTCAACTCTAAGTTTCTCACTCTCCTTAGGGTCATCAGTGTTTTATGCTGAGTTTCTTTCTCTATATCCTCATTTTGATCATCTACAGCATCAGCTAAGACCTCTGGATCATCTAAGGAAGGGTAAGGATTAAGTAATTCCTTTTTGTTTCTTAAAGTGATTGCTTTGCATTGCTCTTTTGGATTAGGATCAGGCATGCTTGGTAGTGTTCCTTGCTGTCTATTTGAAGTGTCCCTAGCAATTTGACCAACTTGTACTTCTAAATTTCTCATTGAGGCTTGCATTTGCTGAATTGTTTGTTGTTGAGACACGATTGTGCTCATTAACTCTTTTAAATTAACCTCATCACTTACTTGATTTTGTTGCAGCTGTTGTTGAGGTTGAAAGTTCCTAGGCTGTTGGTTAGGGTAAAAAGGTTGATTCTGATTTCTGTTTTGATTATAGTTTTGGTTTTGATTTTGGTTTTGAAAATTCTGGTTTTGATTTGGATTTTGATTTGGGTAATTTTGATTTTGGTTTTGTGGATAAGATTGACGGTTGTTTTGTGGATATGTGTTTTGTTGAAATTGAGAATTCTGATTTGGATAGAAGTTTTGATTTTGAGGACGGTTTTGGTTGTAGTTTTGCTGCCTATTTCCCATGTAGTTCACATCTTCCACTTGCTCCTCAGTCCCCTCACACTGCATAGTCTCTTGAAGTCCTTGATCAAGCAAGTGACAAGCTGATGACTCGTGAGGTCCATGACAAATACCGCATCTCACAACTTTAGCTTGACCTTTCTTAAGTGTAGAAACCTCCCTCATTAAAGCATCTAACTTAGAATCTATAGCAACTGCCTTTTCTACCTCATAGATTCCCCCTTTTGTTTTATTTCTAGCATTTTTCTTACCAGGAAATTTTTTCATATTAGAAATCTTTTTCTCTATGATTTCCTTAGCTCTAGAGGGTCCTATAGACAGAAACGAATCTCCAGCTGCTGCATCCAACAAGTTCCTCCAATGATCAATCAACCCATTGTAGAAGAAGTGCATCTGCTGCCAATCTTCAAAGCCATGATTCGGGCATCTCGCCAATAAGGTGTTATATCTATCCCATGCTTCAAGTAAAGTTTCACCCTCATCTTGCACAAATTCTTTGATTTTTTCTTGTAATTCAATAACCTTGGATGGTGGGAAGAATTGTTTAAAGAAAGCTTCTAACATTTTATCCCAAGTAGTGACATCCCTTAATTGAAGTGAGTTGTACCAAGTTTTAGCTTTATCTCTGAGTGAAAACGAGAACAATCTCAACTTAATTTCATCACTAGTGACACCATTTATCTTCACTGTATCACAATAGTCCAGAAAGTTCCTTATGTGTTCTATAGCATCATTAGTAGGTGCTCCATTATATTGATTAGCTTGAACCATTATGATTAGTGCAGGCTGAAGGGTAAAGCTTAAAGTATCTTGATAATGGCCAAAAATGACCATTATTTTCAATCCATTTCCGTGTCTTAAACGGGCATTTGATCGCATTCCGGTCTTACATTAAGTAAGAAAGCAGTCGAATTGGACTAATTTATGCATAATTGTAAAAATAATAAGCTGGTGTGAAAAAGACATAAATATGTAATTTTATTACATATTTATGTTAGAAAAATCCAAAAACATGAGAAAAAGAAAAGGAAACAAAAAGATGGGAAAAAGATAGAAAAGCCCACAAAAAGAACATTTTCGGCCCATCTGGCCCAATTCAGCAGGCCCAGGAAGACCTTTGTCGCGGAAGCCCCTTGGCGCGATGCAGTGTTCCGCGACAAAGGGCATGTTCCGCGACCAAGTGGCTCAGATGAAGAGGAGACCTGCCAAGCCCTTGGCGCGATGACCTTTGTCGCGATGGCATGCTCCGCGACAAAGGCATGTTCCGCGACCAAGATGCACAATTAGAGACACAAGACCCAGTCGAGAAGCCTTGCCACATGCAGTGTGTTCCGCGACCAGACTTGGTGCTCCGAGACAAAGCTGTGATGTGTGTGATGTCTTAAGACACAATGGGCTAGAATCAAGGCCCATGGGCTTAGGGTTACACTTCTATAAATATGAGGTGTCTCCCATGAGCCAAGGGTTGGTTGGAATTTTTGTTGATTAGAAGTTCTTGAAGGCAAAGCAGTAGGAGTTCTCTCTTAGGTAGAGTAGTTTAGGTTTATTTTCATGTATTATTTAATTTTTGCCCTTAGTTTAGCTTAGTTTAGTGTTTTACTGTTCACAGTGCTTAGATAGCCATTTTTTACACTATGTTTTGGTTTCTAGACTCTTGTTTTAGGGTTTGTAATACCCAAATCATGGGTATTAACAACACCCCTTCAATAATATGGGAAAACATTCAGCATTTGTGTCCCAAATCATGAAATGGGTCTCACACCCCATGGATTTATGCTTTCTTTTTCATTTTGGGGTCATTTGACCCCCATTTTGTTATTTTTATGTTTACCGTTGGCACATTATGGATAATGTTGTGTGGATGTGTGATAAAACCCTAGATTAGGACTCTTGCTTTATTTTTAATGTTCTGCCCAGCCTTGTTATTTTTGTTCAAGCATGTTCTTCTTTATCTTGAATGTTTCTTGCTTATTTTTAGCTTAGAATAGCTTTTTGATCTGAAATAGGGTGAGATCACGCTGTTTGCATGCCACTGTTCATTTCTGCTTTTTCTGACTTTTGTCCTGAACCACCTTGGGCGCCAACCGCCTTCTGGCGTGGAACCACGTTCCGCGACAAAATGGCTGTTCCGCGACCAAGGTGTTTCAAGACACTTGTCTCCATAATTTAAAACCCTTTGTCGCGGAATACCTTGTCGCGGAGCCACGTTCCGCGACAAAACTGTCCATGCATAGCGACAAAGGAGCCAAACTCTTGCATTTTGTTTTCATGGCTTTTTGTCGCAGAATCACCTTGTCGCGGAGCCACGTTCCGCGACAAAATCCCATTCTGAGACAGAAAAATTATGCCATGTTCCTTGATCTTTGAACGCTTTGTCGCGGAACACCTTGTCGCGGAACCACGTTCCGCGACAAAATCTCCATGCATAGCGACAAAGGTTCCAATGCCTTAGAATTTTATGAAAACACTTTGTCGCGATGTCACCCTTGTCGCGGAACCACGTTCCGCGACAAAATCTTACATAGCGACAAAGAGGCGTTATGCTGCCAAAAATTCTAAAAACTTGTCGGGATGTCCATGTCGCGGACCTCGGTCCGCGACAAAACTTATGATATCGCGACAAGGGTTCCTCTCCCTCTCTTTAATCTCAAACAAATTTCATTCTCTCCCTATTTTATATTGCAACACTCACATCATAGCCCCACGGGTTAGGATGTAACATTCTGGAATTGCAATATAGGGTGTTATGCTGCCCAAATTCTGATTCTCCATTTGCATTACTTAACTGATTGAACCCTTGACTCATTAATGATTAAAAATTGAGATTAGCAATAATCACTCTTCAATAATCATCATGACTAAAGGACCTTTGTTCAATTGCCATTAAAACATTCTTGTATAAACAAAATCCTGATGGCTTAAACAGATAATCTGGACTGTAATTAATTATGGTAGGAAGGATTATTTAAGACCATCACATGTGGACCCAATCCACAACCTTGCATGAGAAACCAATGTCTCTCATACAATGGATCTTCTTTTGTTTCTTATTTATTTTGTCTTTGTGTGTTGTGTGGAACCATTAGTAAAGAATACATCAGAATAATGTTGGCGGGTACTCCCTCATGGATAACTAGCTCGTATTCTGGGTATTAGTTACTAATTGTTATTTTGCATGGTCTGAATGGCTGCCAGTGGAAGCCTTGGCGGTTCGCCCATCCGGGGTTATAATAGCTGCTCGACTGACTCCCATCCAGATACAGTATTATTTTTCTTATCTTAATTTCCAAACCTGAATCCCAATCCGTACTGGGAGTCAGTTGGCATCAGTCAATGCCAACTGATGATCATTATAGAAGGGAAGCATGTAGGTTTTTATCCGAATTCACGGACAGTGGAGGCCCAACTGGTGTTGACACCACCATTATAGGGTCAAAGCTGTCTAAACTCGCTCCATCCGAGTGATTGGGAAATTGGACAGTAGATGTTTACAGTCCACCTGATTATTCTGCCATTACCTTGGTCCCTTGACCACTTCATTCTGTGTTTCACCTTCTGTCTAGACCCGCATCTATATTTTGGGTCAATTAATTTTACACTTCCACATATCTTTATGCATGATAATATTATGTACCATTGTGGTCTGTACTTATTTTGGGATCTTTCCCTTGGACAATAGAAGTCTAGATCTTAAACAGATATTGCTTTATAAATTTCCAACAAAAACCTCTTTATAAAATCCGGATCTGAGTAAGGGATAAATTCTTCAGTTATGACTAACTCATATTCTGTCAAGGGTTGTATTTTGGGAAATTAAGAAGCAGATTCAGCGATTAGGTCTCGCCTAGACTGAAAGGGTCTGTGTTTTAACCGAGAGTCTAGTACCTGACAGGGAATGATTTTCAAATCCATTATTTTCCAAAATTGCTGGTTGATGGAAATGTAAGATTAAGTGCTACACCGAGATGGGGTCCACTTGGATTCAAATACAGTGTGGTAAATAATCTTAGAGGAACATCATCCAGGCCTTGGTTATTTTCCAAGATAGGGTTGAGTTTTCTTTCAACTGCTATCCTCTTCTGCCAAAGCCTACTTTTGCGTCCTGAGTGAGTGCATCCGGAACGAACTAATTTATTAGTTCGTTTCATTAGTTTGTATCTCATAATCACCCGGAAGGAAGTAAACACACTAGTGGTTCACTGAGAGCCGGGAATTCTTGATCCATACTCCTTCATTCTGATGGGGAGCTGTCCTTTACTACCAGGGTCAGACTTTCAAAACCTCCGAGTGATAGGACTTTAAATGCTTTCTTTACCGCTTTCTTTTAACCGCTTTCATTAGAGGTCACTCGGTTGTATTGAGAGTTGTGTAACTGCTACTAGGATTGACAGTTAAGGGATAGTTTAGGGCTGAATTCAAATCTTTGGGTGTGACATGGGAGAATGATAGTGGTACTTGGCATTTCAATAAATGATGTGTCGGGTGTTGCTTTTCCACCACAGATGAAGTAACACACCCAGGCCAGGGCAGTTACGAATCTGTGGTATCTTAGAATTCGAGGTCTTAAGAACATGTAAACTCATATTGCGAGTACCTGTCTGTTAAAGGGAAAGCCTTATTGAGAGCATGAGAATCAGCTATCTGATAGAATTATCCCAAACAAAGATCTGCGTATGAAAATGGAAGTTTAATATTGCTGTATCTCGCTCTTGTCCAATTTTCGTTCTTTTCTTCCTGTCCTTTCTGTCTACATTGTGCCTCAACTTCACGGTTGGCACAATGCACCTTTTCCCTGCTTTCGTAGATAATGTTTATTGCATTCCTAGAATAATTCTTATCCGCTTTCTAGAATAGATTTATTTGCTTTGTAGATTAATTTAACTGCTTTCAAGATCTAGTTTAAATTCATGTTAGTAGATATTAATCATCTTTCAAACCTATTGAGCAATACGAATGGAAAATCTAGTAAAACGACGTGGGACCTGCTTCTATCGCACATCCTCCAGTGAACGATCCGGTCTTACTATAAATTACTGCAATTTTTGACACCGTGCGCTTTCGGGAGCACAGTTTCTTAACTACGAGCAATAAAAATATGACTACGTATAAACATACCCCTAATCACAACACCGCCATCATAAATTGGTTTCATTAAATAAAACCTAAACCAGGATCATGATTTTTCGGAAAACACTCATGTAGTGGGAATTAGTCAAAAGTTTCATGGCAGGAAATCTTATGGCAAGAATTGATGAGAAGTATCATGGCATATTTGCCGGGGATCCTCAGTGTGACAGGCTGAAGATCAACCTATCCCGGCTATGCCATGAGATTTGTCAACATTTCATGACAGAGAGGACCACAGCGCCATTTGAAACCGAAGCACCATACTTGAGTAATAAAAAGATTAATACTCTTGACATATCCCTAAACCCTTTCCCGTGAATCATAACGCTTTTCATTTAATAAATCTGACCTGGTATAATTTTAGCAAAAGCTCGTGTTAACGAAACTTGTCAAAAGTTTCATGGCGCCGTTGCCGGGGAGGATGCAGCGCCGTTTTATTTAGAGAATTACATTCCTCATTGCTCCTAGAGTAGCCTATACATATAATTATAAATATTCACCTTCAGAACCACTTCTAACCTGGGGATTGTACAGGTACTGTCATTATTGAAGCCGTTGTTCTATGCAAAGGAGGAAGCAAACGCCAGCCGAGATCCCGTTTAATTCAGAGATAGAAAAGACAGCTCGACGTCTTAGGGCGGAGACTAAACGAAGAAGGGAATGGGAACGACAGGCATTACTTTCGCCAAGCACCAGCAGCGATATCTCCGAAATGGCAAACCCTGACATCCCACCAATCATTCAACCCAATCCCCCACTTCACAACATTGAGGAAGACCCCGAAGATGCTGATCATGATGATTTGGATGATCCCCCTCCCCAGATCATACAAGGAGGTGGGAATCCACCAAACATGGACCAGCAGCACTTCGAGGCACCCCCTCCCAACCCGAACCAAAACCCACCAAACAACCAAAACCAACCAAATCAGCAAAATTTCCCAAACCAACAGAATCAGCAATACCATAACCCCCATCAGAATCCCCCGAATCCGAATGATTTCAATGATCCGAGGAACTATTTCATGCCTCAGAACTACTACCCACAGCAGTACCAAGGCGGGCCTGAGAACAATCATCAAGCAGCAGCTGCTGCTGATTACATGCAGCCGATTTTAGAGCCATATCTGAATATTCCTGGACAAGCTCCATTCCTGGCCAGGAACTTCGAACTGAAACCGGCCCTAATCAATCTAGTCCAGAGCAACCAGTTTGCCGGAGCAAGTCATGAAGATCCCCATGATCACCTGCAAACCTTCCTAGAATTGTGTGACACGATCAAGAATCGTGATGTACCCGCAAACACTATTCGACTAAGGCTATTCCCCTTCTCTCTGACAAGCGGAGCACGAACATGGTACAAGTCACTGCCCGTAAATCAGAAGTCTACATGGGAAGATGTGATCAGAAACTTCCTAGCAAAATACTTCCCGGAGTCCAAGGTGGATGAATGCCGCTCCAAAATTGCGGAATTCAAGATGAAACCAGACGAGTCCTTGTATGATGCAAAGGAAAGATTCTTCAACCTACTCAGAAAGTGTCCTCAACATGGCTTCCATGACTGGGAGAGACTGAGAAAGTTCTACAGTGGTCTGACCCCGGCATGGAAATCCATGCTTGATGCTGCCGGTGGTCAACATTTGCTCTACATACCAATGGACCAAGCCTGGGCAAAGATTGAAGCCATGAGTGTAAACCGTTCTGTTCTAACTGATGATGGTAATCTCACTCCCCCTCGCGGTTTGTGTGTTGTAGGTACAGTAGAGAAGTCAGACATTGAAAAGCTTCAGGAGCAAGTGGCAGCGTTGTCTGTAAATCAAGGAGTTGGAAGTTCTGTGCAGGGACAGCAAACTGATGTGATCTGTGGACTGTGTCAAGGTGCTCATGCAACTGACACATGCGAGCAAGTCACAGCTGAGAGCTGTAACTATGCAGGAGCCTTTCTAAATAGACACCCGAATTTGTCTTATTCAAACAACAACGCCTTGAACTCACATCTCTTGAATAAGCCACAACAACAGTTCAACCCTCAGCAGAACCAAGGATTCAATCAGAACAGGGGCCAACATTTTCAGAATCCAGGTTTCCAACCTCAGATCCAGCAGAGGCCACCTCAGAATTTCCAGAACTTTCAGCCCAATCAGAGTTTCCAGCCTCAGTTTGTCCCAAACCAAGGCCAGTGGAATCAGAATCAGCATCAAAATCAGAATCAGAATCAAAAGCCTCCTTCAAGGCTTGAGAATCTGATGACTGATTTCATCACTAGTCAGAAAGAGATCAACAATCAACTGCAGGCCTCCATCAGAAATGTGGAGACCCAAGTTACACAGATGGCTAACGAGATGCAGAAAAGGGACAAAGGAACGTTGCCAAGCACTGCGGAAAAGAACCCGCAATGCAAGGCAATAACCTTGAAATCTGGAAGAGTACTAGCTGGACCAAAGGGAGCAGATACTGGAGTGGAATTTGAAGAGGATGATATTGTTGACAATGCTGGTAAGGAAGCTGATAATGGGAACGAAGCAGAAAAAGAGACAGCCGAATTGCAGACTGAAGCTGCGCCTGAAATGGTTGAAACAGATAAGGGTACAGGTGAAGGTACAACTTCCTTCCCTTCACCACCAAAAATTGCTAATAACAAGTACATGCCCAGGATTCCTTATCCTGCGCGGCTTAAAAATAAAGAACATGATCTTAAATTCAAGAAATTTCTGCAACGATTAAAGTCCGTAGAGATAACCATTCCTCTCACAGAAATGATTTCCGAAATGCCCATCTATGCTAAGTTCTTGAAAGAATTGATTTCAGGAAAAAGGCAGGTTGAGCAGGAAGAGGTAATTATTCTCAACAGCACATGCAGTGCCATCGTTCAGAGGAGAATGCCTGAAAAGAAAGAGGACCCCGGATGTTGCACACTTCCAGTACAATTCGGAAAGGCCAAAGTGAGTATGGGGCTTTGTGATTTAGGATCAAGCATCAATGTGATGCCACTAGCTATGGCTGTTCGCCTTAAGCTTGGGGAAATTCAACCGGTCAAGATGAGACTGCAACTTGCAGACAGATCGATCACTCAGCCCGTAGGAATCCTCAAGGATGTTGTGGTCAAAACCGGGCAGGTTCTTTTCCCGGTCGACTTCATCGTCCTCGACATTGAAGAGGATTCTGAAATGCCGCTTATCCTTGGACGCCCATTTCTAGCCACTGGTGGTGCACTGATTGACGCTAAATCCGGAAAAGTCACCTTAAGGGTCGATGGCGAGGAGATCATCTTTGATATGGAGAAATTGCAGAAATTTCCGAATGACAGTTCTTGTTTTTCATTTGAAAATGTAATAGTTAGGGAAGAGCTTGACTCTGAACTTGATTGTGAAATGATGCTGGATGAACTATCAAAGCAGGTACTGAAGCCTGCCGGCGTGGAGCACAAAGGATGCAAAGCCGTTCACTTTGCCGATCCCGAAACAGGGGATCTGGAGGAGTTTGACGGCATCGAATTCCATGATGACGCCAACCAAGAGAAAGAAGAGGATCCTGTACTGATGCAGGATCCCGAAGGTAAATCTGTTCTCCCACTACTCAATTCTCGCAAACTACTCCCTTCCGTTGAATGTCCACCAGAGCTTGAACTTAAAACACTACCCGATCATCTCAAGTACGCGTTTCTCGCAGAACATAAAAAGTTACCCGTGATTGTTTCGGCTAAGCTCTCCCAAGAGCAAGAAAATGCTCTGGTGGTCGTTCTTAAGAAACATGTACATGCAATAGGTTGGACCATTTCTGATATAAAAGGAATAAGCCCTTCTATTTGCATGCACAGGATTCTAATGGAAGAAGAGTTTAAACCCTCCCGTCAACCTCAGAGGCGATTGAATCCCCTTATGCAAGAAGTGGTAAGGAAAGAAGTTATCAAGCTCTTAGATGCTGGTATAATCTATCCTATCTCTGATAGCAAATGGGTTAGCCCAGTGCAGGTCGTACCCAAACGAGGAGGGATGTGCATAACCAAGAATGAGCAAGGAGAAGAGGTCGCAACCAGGCCAGTGACCGGATGGAGAGTTTGTATCGATTACCGGAAGCTAAATGAGGCCACACGCAAGGACCATTTTCCATTGCCATTCATTGATCAGATGCTTGAGAGGTTGGCATGGAGAGAGTTTTATTGCTTTTTGGATGGTTATTCCGGTTATAATCAGATTGTTATTTCCAGTGAAGACCATGATAAAACCACTTTTACTTGCCCGTACGGCACCTTTGCCTATCGACGGATGCCTTTTGGTTTGTGCAATGCACCTGCTACTTTTCAAAGATGCATGATGTCTATTTTCTCTGAATTTATCGAAAAATGCATTGAGGTCTTTATGGATGACTTCTCTGTATATGGAGATACGTTCGAAGATTGTTTGACCAATCTTGCTAAGATTTTAAAGAGGTGTGAGGACACTAACTTGGTTTTAAATTGGGAAAAGTGCCATTTTATGGTCACTGAGGGCATAGTGTTAGGTCATCGCATTTCTCGTGCAGGCATTGAAGTTGATCCAGCCAAAGTTTCCATCATTTCAAATCTCCCTCTTCCTAACTCGATCAAATCAGTTAGGAGCTTCTTAGGGCATGCCGGTTTTTACCGGCGATTCATTAAGGATTTCTCTAAAATTGCCAAGCCGCTCACTAATCTGCTTTGTAAAGAAAATCCTTTCTTAATAAATGAAGCGTGTGTCCAAGCCTTTGACACGCTCAAGAAGATGTTGGTTTCTGCACCGATAGTGCAACCACCCGATTGGTCAATACCTTTCGAGGTAATGTGCGATGCTAGTGGCCTCGCCGTAGGCGCAGTTCTTGGACAGCATAAGGAGGGGAGACATTGCGTAATTCATTACGCAAGTCACGCCCTGAATGAGGCCCAAGTCAACTACACCACAACGGAGAAAGAGATGTATGTTGTAGTCTTCGCGTTTGACAAGTTCAGACAGTATCTGATAGGTACGAAGACCATAGTATACACCGATCATACAGCATTGAGATACTTGTTTAGCAAACAAGATGCCAAACCTCGATTAATCAGGTGGGTACTTCTGTTGCAAGAATTCGACATCATAATAAAAGATAGGCGAGGTCGAGATAATGGTGCTGCTGACCACTTATCTCGATTAGATAATGATAAAAAGGAAAAAGCCGTCAATGAAGATTTCCCGGACGAACAGTTGTTCGCGTTGCATCTGCATAATCAAGCTTGTCCATGGTTTTCCGACATCGCTAACTTCTTGGCATGCGGAATAACCCCCCAGTTTTCGAACTATCATCAGAGGAATAAGTTCAAACGAGATGTATTAAGTTACTTCTGGGAAGAACCTTATCTCTTCAAACACTGCCCTGATTTAATAATCAGGCGATGTGTGACCGAGCATGAAGCTTATCAAATTGTCAGAAAATGCCATGAATCAGAATATGGAGGTCACCATGGTCCCGCTCGAACGGCCCACAAGGTCCTCGAATGTGGATTTTATTGGCCTCACATCTATGAGGATTGCAGGACATTTGTTAAGGGCTGTGATAGATGCCAAAGATTAGGAAACATCTCCAAGAGGGATGAGATGCCTCAAAAGGGGATTCTCACGCTTGAGATCTTTGATGTATGGGGTATTGACTTCATGGGACCGTTTCCACCATCTGGTGGAAACTACTATATCTTGGTAGCTGTCGATTACGTATCCAAATGGGTCGAGGCTGTCGCATTACCGACCAATGATGGTAGCCAAGTCATCAAGTTCCTCAAGAACAACATTTTCAGTCGATTTGGCGTACCTAGGGTGGTGATATCTGATGGAGGAACACACTTTATTAATAAAGGTTTTGAAACTTTAATGAGTAAAAATGGGATCCTCCATAAGATAGGCACGCCTTACCATCCTCAGACTAGTGGTCAAGTCGAAGTATCCAATCGCGAAATCAAACACATACTCGAAGCCACTGTCGGGATAACCCGTAAGGATTGGGCACGTAAGCTCAATGATGCTCTATGGGCATACCGCACAGCATATAAGACTCCCATCTGGATGTCTCCATATAGGCTGGTCTTCGGAAAAGCCTGTCATTTACCCGTAGAGCTAGAGCATAAAGCTTACTGGGCCGTTAAAACGCTTAACTTCGATCCGAAAGTTGCTCAGAGCAAACGTAAGTTGGACCTCAATGAAATTGAGGAAATACGAGCGCAAGCTTATGAAAGCTCTCGAATTTACAAGGAGCGGACCCAGAAGTTGCACGATCGCCGGATCAAACCTAAGTATTTTTATGTTGGTCAACATGTGTTATTGTTCAATACTAGGTTGAAGCTGTTCCCCGGAAAGCTCAAATCTAGATGGGAAGGACCACATGAAGTACTAGAGGTGTTCAAAAATGGAGCTGTCAGGATTCGAACTGGCAGGGGCGATATAGTGGTGAATGGACAACGATTAAAAGAGTACCTTGGACAGTTCGATCCGGAGAAAGAAAGCCAAGCAGTGGCAGACCCGGCTTACATTCAATAAGAAACAGCATTTAAAAAACACAAAAATTTCAGTTTATAATTATATATATAGTATATATTTACAATACTTATTTCATGACGAGCAAGTACCCAAAGATCAGTTAAACATTTAGAGTACTAAGACTCTAAATGTGAGGATGTTGATATTTGGAGAAAATCTAATGCATTTCATTCATCTATCTTGCAGAAGTTCGGAACCCCCAAAAAGAGGAGCAGATAAGAGTAACAGGGAAAACCAGGTTCTTGGTTGGATTAGTTCCATAAGTCTAAGAAAACGTTTTCGGGAATTGAAGAAATTCAATACCCGAAACAAAATTCACAGATAAATGGAACTAACCCAACCTAATTTTATGCAAGTGGATTATTTAATTTTCAGCCCAGCATTTTGAATTTACTTGGACTGAATTTATTCAGCCCAAATCAAATAAAATGGACTCAGGCCCAACACCACAGTCGGGCCCAGTCCAAGAAAATTTGCAAATTCAAAAAATTCTTTGTCGCGGAAGGTCCTTTGTCGCGATGTCATACATCGCGACCAGGCCCTGTTCCGCGACAAACTCCCTTTTCCTTCTAAACCATTTCCCCACATCTTGTCGCGATGCACCTTGTCGCGGAGCACGACTCCGCGACCAAGCCCTGCTCCGCGACATGATCTGCGTTGACTGTCTCCATACTGAACTTTGTCGCGGTAGCCTTGTCGCGGAGCATGACTCCGCGACCAACCCTCAACTCCGCGACCTCTCTGATGTCGCTATATCTTGTCGCGGAACCTGGTTCCGCGACAATGTCTCGGATTCCGCGACAAAAGTTCAAGTATTTATACCCCCCCACCCCCTCCAGTTTCTTTTCACCTTCCTCCTGTCATTTCAACTTCCCCCAACTTCTTCATCTTCTTTTCCCCCATTTTTCTCTCATCCGAACGAACACCACGTGTTCTTCGCACTCTTGCACTCTTTTTCTAGGGGAAACTATGGACCGATTTCATGGACTCCTCCCAAACCTTGGACCCGTGCCTAGACCCGAGCCAAGGAGGAGAGGGTAAACCCTGGTTTCGCCATGTTCATAGCACCCATTTGGACCCGTTTCTTTTTTGTTTTGTTTTGTTTTGTTTTTCATTTTGTTGTGTTTTTGGCATAATGTGGTTTGTGTGAGTTTTTGTTTTCTCTGTTCTGCGATTTTGAATGCTCTCGGTTTTAAGGAGCTCTTTGAAGTCCTTTTGAAACCCTTAGAAAACCTACTTGAGAGTTTGTTTTAAAACTGTTAATAGATAAAGTTTTTGAGGTTTAAAACTGGAAAGAACAAACTGATGAACATTTGGGTATTGTTTTGAATATCTTGATGTTATTGGTTTGATTGATCTTGATGTGACTTATACAGTGTTGTTTTGGTGTAATAAAAGAGGTAAGATCTTTTGGGCATATTTGTTCTCATGTTAGAAATCTCATGGGAATAAATGTTTGTTTGTTTATGGAAACATAGTACAAACACCCAATAGGAAGCTTCCACTTTTAATAAAAGCAACTTTTAGAAAAAGACAAAAAGAGTTATTTTTGTTTAATGTTTGACTTGAGTCTTTTGTTCCCAATGGAACACTAGTGTGAGTAAGATAGCAGTATTTTTATCACCCAACTGCTATCCTTTTCAAAAATCCAAAATGGGACCACTCACATCCCACTTTTGTTAAATAAAACAAGTCAACCATTTTTAAAATTAAAAACAGTGTTTGCAAATTTTTGGATGCTTTAACTGTCCAAACAGTCCAAGCTATCCAGAAACAGCAGATCCATTCCGCCACGTCTTCATTGCACATTCCAATATTCGAGCATTCCATTTCCATCTATCCATCTCATTCCACTTCCAACAAGTGTCTCGGACTTGCTTAATAAAACTGAAAACTTTTGGGCCCTCTGGCCCATTAAAAAGATTTTAGGCCCAATGGCCAATTTTATTTTATTTTGGGCTCTTTAGCCCATTTAAAACCAAATATTATTTACATATGCTTTAAATTAAAATTCAAGTCAGAAATTTAGTAATCTCACATCTAGAGCAAAGCTCTAAATGTGAGGATGTTGGTTTCTGAACTTGAATAATTTCTGAAAATTACATAAAAATTGGATTCATCATTTCTTGTCTTTTCAGGGGTAATCCTCCCATTCCAAATCCTGCACCAGAAGGAACCAAGTTGCTGGACTTGCCGGTCGAACTCCTTGGTGAAATTCTCTCCCGGATAGGAGAGGATGAAATCAAGGGGGTGTTTACTGCACAACGAGTATGCAAGAAGTTCAGAGATGCTGGAAACCTTGCCATCGTATACAAGCGATGCGAGGTTAACACCTCCACTGTGAAGAGATGGCAAGTAAGGATCCGTCGGCAGAAGGAGAGATTCCTGCGAATATGCACATCGGCAGGAAACTTCAATCTTCAGCTCATCCCAGCACTCAGGGCATTTGCAGAAGGGAATGAGGAGCGCGCTTGTGAACTGCTACGCCCAGGACTCGAGGACAACCATAAGGCATCAATCTTCACCCGCGGACTGATGCTTATGAGTAAGACGGACGAAGGCCAAGTTGAGCAGGGAATCAGAATGATCGACAGGATGGTGACAGATCGATCAGTTTTTCGGTATACGTCCCTCAACGTTCTCGCTTGGATAACTGACAACCCAGACAACCCACAACAGTGGGCAGGCCAAGGAGTCAGAGTCTACTGCCCAAGGTGGCATGCACCTCTGAGAAACCGCGATTGGTGTCTGCGTTGTGAGCTTTCCAGCTGTGTCCTCTGGCTCCGATACATGCCCTGAAGAAAGAAGGACGAATCCTGGTCCCACTTTACCCTGCTTTATTTTATTTCCATCTTAGTAATAGTAATTTGCAAGGGATTTTCTCCTTTTGTGTGTGCAGGTTTGTATTAACTGCACGAGAATCCCTTGCATCGGTTGTATTTACTGCTTCCCCTAAATTGGAACTCAGTTTTTGAGACCACTGAACAATTCTTTACTGCTTTCCTTTGAAAAGATGTCTGCACAGTCCGAGATGAATAAGTGACTGTCAGATCAAAAATATGCTGTTGACATACTCAGTATGTCAGCAGTGCCTCTTTACTGCTTTCAATTAAATAACCAGCAAAAATATGCATAAACTTGCTCTAAATTCACAGGTTGAATTTAGGCTTGTGATTAAATTTTCAAACTTTTAAATTGGGATAATATAATTGAAGACATGCATGAAATGAATTCCTGAGGTTTTGAGCTATAAAAATTTAATGATGCGATCAGCTTGTTGGGTAATAAATCTGCATGTTAGAGATTTCGATTGAATAAATTGTTAGAATTAAGCTTGGATTAAATTTGAGAATATTGTATGACATGAATCAACCCAACCTTGTGAGATTTGAGCCATGAGTCATTTTCACTCATTCATTTTCTTTGATGTGTGAATCATTTTGATTAAAGGAAACTAGAACTTGCAATTGGGACCGATTCAAGACCATGCCATATTCCCGAAATCGAGCATATGATCGAGGCACCTAGAAAACCCAAATTTTTGGCCTTCGTTTGAAATCCAAACCCAAAAATATTTTCCCTTTAGGATTAACCAATTTGAGCCTTAAGCCTAATTTTTCTTTGAAACCCTTCATATTATTCCTAGCCTTACAAAAAGACCAAGAAATTCAAACCCAATTGTGCAAGGATGAGTTCTATCAAGGCATTACAATTTTTGATCATCAATGAAAACTATAAATCGGTATTCTATAAACCGATTCGTCAAAAAAAGAAAAAAAAAAAGAGTTGAATGTCATTCAACACAAATAAATTGCAAATGACAAGCAATTAGACAATAGTCTAATGTCATGCAATAGAAAGAAAATCAAAAAGAAAGAGAAACATTGATGATCATAAATTTTAAATAAAAAAATGCCAAGTTATGATAGAATTAATTCTTGCCACTTCCTAGCCCAATAATTTCCCTTTCCTACCTAACGTTACAACCGTATGCCCCGTTATAACCCTTAAATAAGACCTCGTGATCTTGATTTGAAGAAATGAGCCGGTAGCGAGTTGGTCTGATTGCAAGCTTATGGGATAATTTAATTAAATTTGATTTTGAGCGTTCATGATTAAACCCCAATTGAGAGTGAGTGAATTCTTCCGATTCTCTTATATGTGAGGCCTTGTCTTATTACACATGTTCATGTCATCCTTTAACTCTCATCCCTAATCTTTGCATTTTTCAAACATGATATTCATGAAGGGTTGATAATGATGTTTGATTTGTAGGCCCGATATAGTGAGCAATTATCATTTCATTAAACACTGCAATCAAGGGAATTTAACACTTGTAGTTTTTGATTGTCTTATCCCAATCTAAAAAGAATGATATTTTTGAAGCCACAAAAATGAATTGAATATGTAGAGTCCGTGTTCTTACGAACATTGACTCTGACTGCTCGGGGACGATCAGTATTAAATGTGAGGATGTTGATAATGGCCAAAAATGACCATTATTTTCAATCCATTTCCGTGTCTTAAACGGGCATTTGATCGCATTCCGGTCTTACATTAAGTAAGAAAGCAGTCGAATTGGACTAATTTATGCATAATTGTAAAAATAATAAGCTGGTGTGAAAAAGACATAAATATGTAATTTTATTACATATTTATGTTAGAAAAATCCAAAAACATGAGAAAAAGAAAAGGAAACAAAAAGATGGGAAAAAGATAGAAAAGCCCACAAAAAGAACATTTTCGGCCCATCTGGCCCAATTCAGCAGGCCCAGGAAGACCTTTGTCGCGGAAGCCCCTTGGCGCGATGCAGTGTTCCGCGACAAAGGGCATGTTCCGCGACCAAGTGGCTCAGATGAAGAGGAGACCTGCCAAGCCCTTGGCGCGATGACCTTTGTCGCGATGGCATGCTCCGCGACAAAGGCATGTTCCGCGACCAAGATGCACAATTAGAGACACAAGACCCAGTCGAGAAGCCTTGCCACATGCAGTGTGTTCCGCGACCAGACTTGGTGCTCCGAGACAAAGCTGTGATGTGTGTGATGTCTTAAGACACAATGGGCTAGAATCAAGGCCCATGGGCTTAGGGTTACACTTCTATAAATATGAGGTGTCTCCCATGAGCCAAGGGTTGGTTGGAATTTTTGTTGATTAGAAGTTCTTGAAGGCAAAGCAGTAGGAGTTCTCTCTTAGGTAGAGTAGTTTAGGTTTATTTTCATGTATTATTTAATTTTTGCCCTTAGTTTAGCTTAGTTTAGTGTTTTACTGTTCACAGTGCTTAGATAGCCATTTTTTACACTATGTTTTGGTTTCTAGACTCTTGTTTTAGGGTTTGTAATACCCAAATCATGGGTATTAACAACACCCCTTCAATAATATGGGAAAACATTCAGAATTTGTGTCCCAAATCATGAAATGGGTCTCACACCCCATGGATTTATGCTTTCTTTTTCATTTTGGGGTCATTTGACCCCCATTTTGTTATTTTTATGTTTACTGTTGGCACATTATGGATAATGTTGTGTGGATGTGTGATAAAACCCTAGATTAGGACTCTTGCTTTATTTTTAATGTTCTGCCCAGCCTTGTTATTTTTGTTCAAGCATGTTCTTCTTTATCTTGAATGTTTCTTGCTTATTTTTAGCTTAGAATAGCTTTTTGATCTGAAATAGGGTGAGATCACGCTGTTTGCATGCCACTGTTCATTTCTGCTTTTTCTGACTTTTGTCCTGAACCACCTTGGGCGCCAACCGCCTTCTGGCGTGGAACCACGTTCCGCGACAAAATGGCTGTTCCGCGACCAAGGTGTTTCAAGACACTTGTCTCCATAATTTAAAACCCTTTGTCGCGGAATACCTTGTCGCGGAGCCACGTTCCGCGACAAAACTGTCCATGCATAGCGACAAAGGAGCCAAACTCTTGCATTTTGTTTTCATGGCTTTTTGTCGCAGAATCACCTTGTCGCGGAGCCACGTTCCGCGACAAAATCCCATTCTGAGACAGAAAAATTATGCCATGTTCCTTGATCTTTGAACGCTTTGTCGCGGAACACCTTGTCGCGGAACCACGTTCCGCGACAAAATCTCCATGCATAGCGACAAAGGTTCCAATGCCTTAGAATTTTATGAAAACACTTTGTCGCGATGTCACCCTTGTCGCGGAACCACATTCCGCGACAAAATCTTACATAGCGACAAAGAGGCGTTATGCTGCCAAAAATTCTAAAAACTTGTCGGGATGTCCATGTCGCGGACCTCGGTCCGCGACAAAACTTATGATATCGCGACAAGGGTTCCTCTCCCTCTCTTTAATCTCAAATAAATTTCATTCTCTCCCTATTTTATATTGCAACACTCACATCATAGCCCCACGGGTTAGGATGTAACATTCTGGAATTGCAATATAGGGTGTTATGCTGCCCAAATTCTGATTCTCCATTTGCATTACTTAACTGATTGAACCCTTGACTCATTAATGATTAAAAATTGAGATTAGCAATAATCACTCTTCAATAATCATCATGACTAAAGGACCTTTGTTCAATTGCCATTAAAACATTCTTGTATAAACAAAATCCTGATGGCTTAAACAGATAATCTGGACTGTAATTAATTATGGTAGGAAGGATTATTTAAGACCATCACATGTGGACCCAATCCACAACCTTGCATGAGAAACCAATGTCTCTCATACAATGGATCTTCTTTTGTTTCTTATTTATTTTGTCTTTGTGTGTTGTGTGGAACCATTAGTAAAGAATACATCAGAATAATGTTGGCGGGTACTCCCTCATGGATAACTAGCTCGTATTCTGGGTATTAGTTACTAATTGTTATTTTGCATGGTCTGAATGGCTGTCAGTGGAAGCCTTGGCGGTTCGCCCATCCGGGGTTATAATAGCTGCTCGACTGACTCCCATCCAGATACAGTATTATTTTTCTTATCTTAATTTCCAAACCTGAATCCCAATCCGTACTGGGAGTCAGTTGGCATCAGTCAATGCCAACTGATGATCATTATAGAAGGGAAGCATGTAGGTTTTTATCCGAATTCACGGACAGTGGAGGCCCAACTGGTGTTGACACCACCATTATAGGGTCAAAGCTGTCTAAACTCGCTCCATCCGAGTGATTGGGAAATTGGACAGTAGATGTTTACAGTCCACCTGATTATTCTGCCATTACCTTGGTCCCTTGACCACTTCATTCTGTGTTTCACCTTCTGTCTAGACCCGCATCTATATTTTGGGTCAATTAATTTTACACTTCCACATATCTTTATGCATGATAATATTATGTACCATTGTGGTCTGTACTTATTTTGGGATCTTTCCCTTGGACAATAGAAGTCTAGATCTTAAACAGATATTGCTTTATAAATTTCCAACAAAAACCTCTTTATAAAATCCGGATCTGAGTAAGGGATAAATTCTTCAGTTATGACTAATTCATATTCTGTCAAGGGTTGTATTTTGGGAAATTAAGAAGCAGATTCAGCGATTAGGTCTCGCCTAGACTGAAAGGGTCTGTGTTTTAACCGAGAGTCTAGTACCTGACAGGGAATGATTTTCAAATCCATTATTTTCCAAAATTGCTGGTTGATGGAAATGTAAGATTAAGTGCTACACCGAGATGGGGTCCACTTGGATTCAAATACAGTGTGGTAAATAATCTTAGAGGAACATCATCCAGGCCTTGGTTATTTTCCAAGATAGGGTTGAGTTTTCTTTCAACTGCTATCCTCTTCTGCCAAAGCCTACTTTTGCGTCCTGAGTGAGTGCATCCGGAACGAACTAATTTATTAGTTCGTTTCATTAGTTTGTATCTCATAATCACCCGGAAGGAAGTAAACACACTAGTGGTTCACTGAGAGCCGGGAATTCTTGATCCATACTCCTTCATTCTGATGGGGAGCTGTCCTTTACTACCAGGGTCAGACTTTCAAAACCTCCGAGTGATAGGACTTTAAATGCTTTCTTTACCGCTTTCTTTTAACCGCTTTCATTAGAGGTCACTCGGTTGTATTGAGAGTTGTGTAACTGCTACTAGGATTGACAGTTAAGGGATAGTTTAGGGCTGAATTCAAATCTTTGGGTGTGACATGGGAGAATGATAGTGGTACTTGGCATTTCAATAAATGATGTGTCGGGTGTTGCTTTTCCACCACAGATGAAGTAACACACCCAGGCCAGGGCAGTTACGAATCTGTGGTATCTTAGAATTCGAGGTCTTAAGAACATGTAAACTCATATTGCAAGTACCTGTCTGTTAAAGGGAAAGCCTTATTGAGAGCATGAGAATCAGCTATCTGATAGAATTATCCCAAACAAAGATCTGCGTATGAAAATGGAAGTTTAATATTGCTGTATCTCGCTCTTGTCCAATTTTCGTTCTTTTCTTCCTGTCCTTTCTGTCTACATTGTGCCTCAACTTCACGGTTGGCACAATGCACCTTTTCCCTGCTTTCGTAGATAATGTTTATTGCATTCCTAGAATAATTCTTATCCGCTTTCTAGAATAGATTTATTTGCTTTGTAGATTAATTTAACTGCTTTCAAGATCTAGTTTAAATTCATGTTAGTAGATATTAATCATCTTTCAAACCTATTGAGCAATACGAATGGAAAATCTAGTAAAACGACGTGGGTCCTGCTTCTATCGCACATCCTCCAGTGAACGATCCGGTCTTACTATAAATTACTGCAATTTTTGACACCGTGTGCTTTCGGGAGCACAGTTTCTTAACTACGAGCAATAAAAATATGACTACGTATAAACATATCCCTAATCACAACACCGCCATCATAAATTGGTTTCATTAAATAAAACCTAAACCAGGATCATGATTTTTCGGAAAACACTCATGTAGTGGGAATTAGTCAAAAGTTTCGTGGCAGGAAATCTTATGGCAAGAATTGATGAGAAGTATCATGGCATATTTGCCGGGGATCCTCAGTGTGACAGGCTGAAGATCAACCTATCCCGGCTATGCCATGAGATTTGTCAACATTTCATGACAGAGAGGACCACAGCGCCATTTGAAACCGAAGCACCATACTTGAGTAATAAAAAGATTAATACTCTTGACATATCCCTAAACCCTTTCCCGTGAATCATAACGCTTTTCATTTAATAAATCTGACCTGGTATAATTTTAGCAAAAGCTCGTGTTAACGAAACTTGTCAAAAGTTTCATATCTACATCTGGCCTTGGAGTTCTATTAAGCAGATTTCCACTAGTTCCTTGTAAGTGTTCTTCAATGGTCATTTCAGCTTGATCATCGTGCTCCAAATCACCACCGTTACCTCCATTATTACCCTGATTATCATTATTATTCGCTGCCATGTTTAACCTATTGAACTGAGCAACTAATTGATTAGTTTGAATTGTTGAAACTCCAGTTGTTGGAGAATAGTCTTCTTCATCAGAGGATGAATTAATTAAAATTTCCAACTGAGCTGGTCTCCTACGTTTTCCTAATCTAATAGCTCTAAGAGTACGCTCAATTTCAGGATCATAAGCTATTTCTGCTTGTTTACTTCGCACTGCAATTAAATAAAAATAAAGTAAAATAAGTAACAGTTAAATTAATATTTAACTTAATAGATTTAAATTAATAAACTAAAAATAATTAAAAATTCACAACAAATTCCCCGGCAACGGCGCCAAAAACTTGATGGGATGATTTTCACTACTCATATTTTACCACAAGTGGATGGTTGTCATCAAGTAATAAAAACCGGTGAATACCAGGTCGAATCCACAGGGAATTTCAGAATATTATTTTATTCCGGAGAGATTTTAATTGTTCTTGTTAGGGATATTTTTAGTATTGTGAAGATGTTCGTCTTTTTGGCCGTTGTTGCAACACCGTGTCAACAACGCTTTATTATCTTCTCTGGAAAAAAGCACAGGATAGTACAATAACGTGGCATTTCCCCTAGCAGGCCTTAAAGGGTTTTAGATGGGCCTTAAACCCATATAAATACCTGTCTTCGTCCTTGAGGGCGTATGAGAGTAGAGAGCCGCAATCACAGTCTAGTTTACAGAGGATTAACAGCTTCAAGAGCTGTGATTATGGCGTTTTGAAAGCTGCTGAAGAGAAACCCCCTGGTTTACGTTGTTTGCAGAAGGCACCAACAACCATCCTGCTGCTGGTATATCTTTACCTGTTGTGTCTTCTACAATTCTTTGTGGGGTATTTCAGATTGTGTTTAGACATTTCTTAGATCATTGGTTTGTAAACACAATCGGTGTGTAGTGTAGGTGTCTTAGCACCTTTGAGCTCAATTTGATTGATTAGCTAGGTTCATCAAACACCACTTTAGTACCTGCCGATGAATTGTTTGCATTAGGGTAGATGTTTGATGCTCCCTTGTGTTCTTCCTAGTCTATTTGGGTAGATAGGAGAGTTCATTGGAATGCAAGGGTATGTAAAGTGTGATTGACTCTCGTTCAATCAGTTTGGTGGTGATCTAGTGGAATCCCTAGCTTGGTGCCCCCAGATGTAGATCAGTGGATCGAACTGGGTGATCAAATCTCTTGTGTTCCTATTTGTTCATTCCGCACTCTGTTTCTTGTATTTGCCTCTGGTTGTATTTTACTGGTTGTTGAGACATCGCTCAAACAACTCTTACAGGGTTTACATATTCTGGTTGGGCCTGTCAATTGGTATCAGAGCAGGGCTCTAACGTTTAACTGAGTCCGGTCCAATATGAATAGAGAAGGTGGCTCTGTCTCGAGACCTCCTCTGTTTGATGGTTCGAATTATCCATTCTGGAAGAATCGAATGAGGATATTTCTTAAGCACACTGGTGTAGATGTTTGGAACGCTGTTCTAACTCCCTGGGAACAACCTATGAAAGAGGTCCGCACGCCTGAAACCTCTGCTGCCATTACTACTTTTGTTCCTGCTACTCAAGAAGAAATGTCAGCTGCTCAGAAGAACAAGGAACAAGGGAACAACACGGCATTGAATTGTCTATTCAACTCTGTGGATGAATCGCAATATCACATCATTTCGAACTGTGAGACAGCCTATGAAGCCTGGACTGCTTTGGAAGCAGCCTATGAAGGATCCTCTGATGTTCAAGCCTTGAAGCTTCAAAGAATTGAGTCTGCCTTTGATAGCATTCGGATGCATGAGGATGAAAATATTGCTGCATATCATGCTCGGTTTAAGAAGTTGGTCAATGAGGCACAGTCTTTTGGCTTGAAGTATGATAATGCAAAGTTGGTTCGAAAGATGCTGAGGACAGTTACTCGTAGATATCAATCTAAGGTGTCAACTCTTGAAGAACTTGAGAAGACCAAATCCTTTACTCTTGAAGCATTGGTTGGTTCACTTCAGACTTTTGAAATGAACTACTTGGAAGAGGAGCCTACACGAAATCTAGCTTTCAAAGTTGAAGATGAGATTCAGTGCATCGACAATGAAGAGAAGGCTTACCTGACCAAGAAGTTGGCAAGGATGTTACAGGACAAGAGAGCCAAGAAGCTGAACTTCAAGAAAGATGATAAAGGACGTTATCAGCGAGGTGTTTCATCATCCCGTGAACAACCTTCCAAGCATAAGTCAGACAACTCCTATGATAAGAGGAAGGGTTACAAGAAGATGGAATTACCTGAAACCTTTAAGAATTTAAAGTGTTATGATTGTGAAGGTGTTGGTCATAAAGCCTCTGAATGTCCTACTGCTAAGAGAAGGGTTGGAAAAGCTCTTCAAGCTACCCTAAGTGATGGTGAGGTCAGTTGTTCGTCTAAGGAAGAAGGAGATGACAGTGAGAATGAGGAGATGATAGCCTTTACTGTGAAAGACGTTGTTCTAACAACCGATGACACTCTATCCAAACACTTGTCTGATACAGAGTCTCATGAATCCGACAGTGATGCTAGCAGATATGACTATGATGAACTTCTTGCAGGTTATGAATCGGTGAAAGAAGATCATGCTGTAGCTGTTGCAGAGAACAAGAAACTGCTTGATCAGAAGGGAGATCTACTGATTCTTATTGATGAGAAGGATGCTGAAATCACAAGTCTCAAGAAATCTTTGGTTACTATGACTACTGAGCGAGATACTCTATTGGAAGAAAACACTGCTTTGCTTGCCAAAACCCAGAAGATAGATAACATGGTTAAAGGCAAAGACAAGCTTGATGCGATCATTAGTCAAGGGAAATCACCTTCCAATAAAGAAGGAATTGGATACAAGCGCAATGCTAGACCTAACAAGAAAGCTGCACCTACCTTTGTGCGTGCAGGTACACTTGAGACCAGCTCATCCAAGACACCTGATAAAGATGATTGTTCAGAGTCCCCCAAGAAAAGCAAAGACTGCCCTTATTGTAAATTCCAGGGTCATCCTGTTCAACTCTGTCAAAGACTTACCCAAGATCTCCTTGGTGGTCGCCCGGTTGTTTGGCCATCGCTGGAACTACAGAAGCAGGTCAAACTTACTATGATGTGGATTCCCAAATCCAAGATTGTCCCCAAGATGTGTCTTGTTGTACTTTCAGCTCAGAAAGGACCCAATGATGGTAAGTGGTACTTTGACAGTGGCTGTTCTCGACATATGACAGGTAAAAAGGATTTCCTTCTTGACTATGTTGAATCTGATTGTGGAGAAGTCCTCTATGGAAATGGTGCACGTAGCAAAATTTGTGGATATGGGAAAGCAAAAGGTGCAAACATGGGGTTTCTGACTACTGTGTACTATGTTGCTGATCTATCTACAAACCTAATTTCCATAAGCCAACTCTGTGATGAGAAATTTTTTGTTGGTTTCACTGATGCTGATTGCATGGTTATTGATCCCGCATACAATTGTGTTATTAAAGGAGTTCGATCATCTAACAATTGTTATGTTTTGAAGCCTGCTGTGGAATCAGTCTTTCTGTCTCAGGTTGAAACGGCAAAGTTGTGGCATCAAAGATGTGGGCATATGAATTACAAATCTCTTATTCAACTTAGCAAATCTGGCGTTGTTCGAGGGTTGCCCAAACTACAGAGCAAAGCCAAGGTAGTCTGTGGTGCTTGCACTAAGGGTAAACAAATCCACTCATCTCACAAAGTAGTGGATACAATTCAGACCACAAGGTGCCTTGAGCTGTTGCACATGGATTTGATGGGACCAACAGAAGTGCCTAGCCTAGGTGGTAAGAGGTACATCTTTGTATGCGTTGATGATTTTTCTCGTTATACTTGGGTTGATTTTTTAAAATCCAAAGATGAGGCTGTATCAGTGTTCTCCAAGCTATCTTTAAAGATCATGGCTGAGAAGGATCTCAAGATAGGGCGTATTCGATCTGATCATGGAAAAGAGTTTGAAAATCAGTTGTTCGCACAACTCTGCAACAACCTTGGTATTGCTCATGAATATTCAGCCCCACATACTCCACAACAGAATGGTGTGGTTGAGCGTAAGAACCGTACTCTCCAGGAGATGGCTCGATCTCTTCTCCATGCTAGTAACCTTGGGAAGCGTTTTTGGGCTGAAGCTGTCAATATTTCTTGCTACATCATCAATCGTGTGTACATGCGACCTCAGACAACCACTACTCCTTATGAGATTTGGAGAGGAAAGACTCCTAACATCTCTCACCTTCATGTCTTTGGAAGCTTGTGCTATGCCTTGAAGGATCGAACTATTGTCAAAAAATTCGATTCCAAATCTGATGAAGCTATTTTCTTGGGATATTCAGTGGATTCAAGAGCCTACCGGGTTTATTTGAAGAGAACTTCCAAGGTCATTGAAACTATTAATGTTGTCTTTGATGATGCCAATCTCTCTGCAGGCTCAGTCTCTTCTCAAGATGATGATGATGATCCAATTCGGATTATTCCTCATGTCTCCTCCAGTGCCTCTCCTGATGTAATGCCTCCCTCCAATCCTATTGATGTTTCTGATACTGAAGACGGTGATCCGGTTGTTGATACAACTGATGAACAACCTTCAGCTCCATATTCCCCTAAAAGGCGAGGTCCAAAACGTGGTCCACGAGCACCTAAGTATCACTCTAAGGATGATATCATTGGCGATCCCTCTGGTCCTAGACAGACTCGAGGTCATCAATTAAACATTTCTGAATTGGCAAATATGTGCTTTCACATTATGCATTGTTTTGTTTCATCTATTGAACCTAAGAATGCTAATGAGGCTTTGCAAGATGAGTTTTGGATAGCTGCCATGCAGGATGAATTGCTACAATTTAAACGCAATGATGTTTGGGAGTTGATGGAACAACCAGCTGGTGTGAATGTCATTGGCACTAAATGGGTTTTTCGCAACAAGACTGATGAACATGGGAAAATCATTCGCAATAAAGCTCGCTTGGTTGCACAAGGCTTTACTCAGATTGAAGGTCTAGACTATGATGAGACATTCGCTCCTGTTGCTCGCATTGAGGCTGTAAGATTATTACTTGCTATCTCTTGCTCTCTTGGTTTTAAATTATATCAAATGGACATCAAAACTGCCTTTCTGAATGGCTACATCAAGGAAGACATCTATGTGTCTCAGCCCCTTGGTTTTGAATGCCCTGATCATCCTGACTATGTTTATAAGGTCAAGCGTGCTCTTTATGGTTTAAAGCAGGCTCCACGTGCCTGGTATGAACGCTTGTCTACCTATCTCCTGGCTAAAGGCTATGTGCGTGGTAATGTTGATAAGACGTTGTTTGTACAACGTACAAACAACCATCTATTAGTCGCACAGATTTATGTGGATGATATTGTATTTGGCTCTACTTCAGATGAACTTCGAGATGCTTTTGTACATTCCATGCAGACTGAATTCGAGATGAGTATGATGGGTGAGCTCACATTCTTCTTAGGGTTGCAGATTAAGCAAACTTCTGATGGGATTTTTCTTAATCAAGAGAAGTATGTTGGCACCATGCTTCAGAAATTCAAAATGGAAGACTGCAAGATTGCCAGATCACCCCTTGGTCAGCATGACAAGATCACTAAAGATGAATCAGGGGTTTCTGTTAATCAGAAAATGTATCGCAGCATCATTGGCAGTCTCTTATATCTCACTGCCAGTCGTCCGGATATCTCCTTCAGTGTTGGAGTGTGCGCTAGATATCAATCTGATCCTAAGGAATCCCACCTTCGTGCTGTGAAACGGATTCTTCGTTATATTAAAGGTACTCCTGGCCTTGGTCTCTGGTATTCTAAACGGTCTTCATTGGAGCTAATTGGTTATACAGACTCGGATTGGGCTGGTTGTTCTGACGACCGAAAATCAACCACTGGTGGCTGCTTTTACCTTGGACAGAACTTAGTCAGCTGGTATTCTCGTAAGCAGAATGTTGTTGCTTTATCTACTGCGGAGGCTGAATATATTGCTGCTGCACATTGTTGTACTCAATTAATTTGGATGCGTCAAATGCTTCTGGATTATGGTATTTCCTTGGATGATTTCCTTATTCACTGTGATAATACCAGTGCTATTAATATTTCCAGGAATCCAGTCCAACACAATCGGAGTAAACATATTGACATTCGATTTCATTTCATTCGGAATCTGGTTGAGGATGGTCTCTGCAAGATTCAGCATCTCTCGTCGTTGGAACAACTCGCGGACATCCTCACAAAGAACTTGGAAACCTCTCGATTTTAGACCCTGAGGCGCAGTTTGGGCCTCTGTTTTTCTCACTGAATGGGTTTGATTCGGGCGGGCCACTGGTTTACTTGATTTATTATTCTCTAGGCCCAAGCCCAAGCCCAGGGGGAGATTCTTTCCACCGATTGCGACGGTTGCCGGTAGCTCCACTACTCATAACACGTCTCCACTCTCTCTCTCCCCAGTCGACTCTGCAGATACTCCAGTTTCTCCCGTTCCTCGCGAAATTTGAATTCTCATTAGCAATGGCGTCCCCTTCTCACTCAAATGTCACTCCTCCTCTTGCCGTTGATGATTCGCTCTACAAGGCTCGACTTGCTGCTCAATCGCCTGATGATGATCAGTTTCAGGATGCTCAAGAAGATGTCGATGCTGCCATTGATGACTATTTCGTAGCTGATCCTGATGACGCGGATATGGAGGTTCATCCTGACGCTGAGAAGGGTTCTTACCCTCAACCTCCCTCGGACAATGTTGAGACACCATCGGTTGGCGCAGATCCAAAAGTGGATGTTCCAACAACAGCAAACCCTAACACGGGTGCTGGAAGTTCGACATCTCCTCCGGTCCCTGCCCCCGGTGTGTCTCCGTCCGCTCCTGTCCCTCCTGGTACTAGTTCGCCTCTTTCGCCTTCGGCTGTTGCCACTGGTGATGGGTTGCTCTTATTGGATCCTGAATTGAATGCTCCGCCTCACTCTGGGACTGCCCAACAAGTTCCGTTTGGTGGGTCGCCTACTGAGGATGTTCCAACCACTGAGGAACAACCATCTCGGCCTGATACAGATGATATTCCTCTGGATGAGATTAGGAGATCACTTCGTGAGAAAGGGAAGCGCAAGGCTGTTCCGACACCATCCAAACAACCTTCGAAGAAGAAGTCTAAGAAGGGTCCTCCTAAGAAGAAGTCTGCCCCTGTTCTCCAGGAATCCGATGCACATTCTCCTCTGTATTTCTCCGCTGATGGAGAAAGGTATGCCTTGGAAACCCTTCCCTCTCGTGGTTTCATATCTGAGGAATGTTATGTGCATCCCTATTATGATCAAATTGGTTTTTCTGAATATCTAGAGAAGAAACATCTGTCTGTTTGGGCTACTTCACTTAAGCGTTATTCCCCTACTGTGGTTCGTGAATTTTATGCCAATTTGCATCCTGATATCCTTGATCCTGTTTCCCCTTGGTACTGTAAGATTTACCTTCGTGGAGAGTTGCTTGACTTTACTCCCTCTGTTTTGAATGAGTTGTTGGAACTTCCTACCAACACTGATATGAACAACCCCTTTGATCTGCTTAATGCTGAGCTAGCTACTATAGCCTCTACCATTTCTGCCTCTAAGAAATCTGCTTTTGGTAGACGTGCTATGAGTCCTTCAGACCTTTCTATGAAATTCAATTGTCTGTTTAGGCTTGGAGCTTCCAATTTCTTACCTACCTCAAATGCCAGCCAGCTTAGTTCTCACATGGGAAAATTCTTGTATGAGTGTCCTGAGATCCTTAACTATGGTTACCTGATCATTAAGCATATGTTGAGGTTCTCTCATGACAAAATTGAGAAGAATACCCATTTGCCTTATCCTGCTCTCATAACCCTGTTTGCTCATTCCTGCCACCTGCTTGCCTCTAATGAGACATTCATTAAAGTCAAGAAACACTTACCTTCTGATAAGCTCAAAGGTCTCCACAATGACTTCAAGCTTGGTCCTCAAAAGCTTGGGTCAGCACTAGTTGATCATATCAGAACTGAGCTGCAACAGGTTGAGAAGGAGTTAGGCATCTTGAATGACAAGCAGATGGGCCTGAAGCGGAAGGTTCAAAGCTGGTTGCCCTACTTCCACACTCTTTTGATGCTCCAGCTGAGGGGGAGGATGATTCTGAGGGTACTCCCTGATCTGCCAAGTAAGGGGGAGTGACAGTGGATAGGATTGCAGGATTGCTGATTGTTTCACTGATGTTGGAACATCTTCTGTTTTTCTGGTTTTTCAGACTATGGATCTTTCTGGTTTTTCGGAATTCTGTAATTGCTGGATTTCTTGGATATTTCTCTGGGCTGCTATTGGATACTCTTCTGGATATTGGTATCTTTTATGAATGGATGTTTTGTCTATGCCTATTCTTCTTCAGCTCATATTGTTTGTGGCATGTTTACTTGTTGAGTTTCCTCTGCTCTCTGATCTTTATTATGACTGTCTGTGCTTTCTCCACTGTTTTGACTACTTGGCCCGATCATCTCCACAAAGGGGGAGATTGTTAGGGATATTTTTAGTATTGTGAAGATATTCGTCTTTTTGGCCGTTGTTGCAACACCGTGTCAACAACGCTTTATTATCTTCTCTGGAAAAAAGCACAGGATAGTACAGTGACGTGGCATTTCCCCTAGCAGGCCTTAGAGGGTTTTAGATGGGCCTTAAACCCATATAAATACCGGTCTTCGTCCTTGAGGGCGTATGAGAGTAGAGAGCCGCAATCACAGTCTAGTTTACAGAGGATTAACAGCTTCAAGAGCTGTGATTATGGCGTTTTGAAAGCTGCTGAAGAGAAACCCCCTGGTTTACGTTGTTTGCAGAAGGCACCAACAACCATCCTGCTGCTGGTATATCTTTACCTGTTGTGTCTTCTACAATTCTTTGTGGGGTATTTCAGATTGTGTTTAGACATTTCTTAGATCATTGGTTTGTAAACACAATCGGTGTGTAGTGTAGGTGTCTTAGCACCTTTGAGCTCAATTTGATTGATTAGCTAGGTTCATCAAACACCACTTTAGTACCTGCCGATGAATTGTTTGCATTAGGGTAGATGTTTGATGCTCCCTTGTGTTCTTCCTAGTCTATTTGGGTAGATAGGAGAGTTCATTGGAATGCAAGGGTATGTAAAGTGTGATTGACTCTCGTTCAATCAGTTTGGTGGTGATCTAGTGGAATCCCTGGCTTGGTGCCCCCAGATGTAGATCAGTGGATCGAACTGGGTGATCAAATCTCTTGTGTTCCTATTTGTTCATTCCGCACTCTGTTTCTTGTATTTGCCTCTGGTTGTATTTTACTGGTTGTTGAGACATCGCTCAAACAACTCTTACAGGGTTTACATATTCTGGTTGGGCCTGTCAGTTCTTAAGTTCATTAATTATATTTAATATATTTAAAAAGATTTTGATTAATTCTAATGGTGATTTAATTAAAAATAGTGACATTAAATTTAAAATAAAGCAAATTAAAATTATATTTAATAAAAATATAAATGGGAGGTGCTTGTAATATTTTAAATACTGCCATCTTTATATAAAATATAAATTGCATATTGATTTAGCATTTTCCAATGTCTAAAAAGATCAATTTCTTAAAATTAATTATTTTATAAAGATTAAAAATATTATAATCTGCTAATAATCAAATTATGCTTAAACAGATTTCATGGAAGTTGGTTAAATTATCTAGCATTTTGCAATCATTATTCTAGGCTTAAATTTGAGTCTTTCCCAAGCTTACAAATTTTCCTATAGCAATTAAAAGACACTTTTCATTTCCCAAATCATTGTGCGCATGCCAGAA
This sequence comes from Hygrophila difformis, assembly GCA_030278955.1. Taxonomy (NCBI): domain Eukaryota; kingdom Viridiplantae; phylum Streptophyta; class Magnoliopsida; order Lamiales; family Acanthaceae; genus Hygrophila; species Hygrophila difformis. The sequence goes on from JAOANR010000004.1 coordinate 1,775,939, forward strand.
TCCATTTATAATGTAATTTATTCCCAATTCCGGTACTAAAATATTAATTCTACTTTTTATCTCCCGATTTAGCAAAGCAGAAATCACAGAATTGAATTCTAACATTTAATTATGCAGAACGGTGTAAATAATTTAACAATTCTGGTAAAATAATAGCAAAACATGGTAAACTGGATTTAATTAATAATATTAAAATGTAGACAAATTAGAATTAATGCCAGATTACTAAAAATAGGGAATTAAGATTGATCGATCATTTCAGGCTTTAGCAGATTAATAATTTGGATAGCAGATTTAGCAAAAACACAGAATATCGATTAGTTTAATAGCATCTAACATATAATTCTAATACAGATTCTAACATCATATCAGATTACTCCAATTTAATCGACCAAAAGGCAAACTAACAGCAAAACATGAATTTCACTTCTACCATTTATGCAGAATAGCGCTCAAACTAGATAAATCATAATCTGACATTTTAATCATAATTCCAGATTCTAATAGAAAACAACGACACATTATATTACTTCCATAAAAGATGAATTCGTACTTCAAAGTGATTCTGAACTCCCGTTCTAGAACACTTCTAACACGAACAATACAGAAATCCGTCTACAAATTAAAAACATGATAGCAGATTACATTTAGAGGCAAATTCAATTCATTACAAAGCAAGAAAAAGAAAGGCAACACCTATGATAAGAAGAATTCACTCAGAACAGCATTCTGGCCAATTCCTCCGGCTTGATTTTGTGTTTCCGGCCTTCTCCCATTGTCCAGATGTTTTCAGAGAGTTTCTGTCGATAAATATGAAGTCTGGTCTGAAGAAATGAAGAAAAACGGCCCTTAAAACCGTGTTCGGGAGGTTAGAAAACTGCTCAACCGCGACTGTGGCGCAAAAAGTGGCGCTCGGAAGAGATTTTCGGCGCCACCAAGAAGCTGCGGCGCATACGGAGATTTTCCGAATTTTTGAAAATGACGCAAAAAGTGGCGCAGAAGGGCACTTTTATGCGCCACCAAGAAGGTGCGGTGCATTCTGACAATTTCCCAAATTTTACCCTGTGGCGCATAAAATGGCGCTTCGGAGCAGTTTTAGGCGCCACCAAGCTATTGTGGCGCATCCTGAAGCTTTTTCCATCCGAAATTTTCCCAAGTGTTGAGATGGCGCATAAAGTGGCGCTGAAGAGCATTTTTATGCGCCGCCATGCCTATGTGGCGCATTCTGGAGCCTTCCAGTGTTGAAAATTCCGAATTTTGCATCCTTTGACCTCCGAACATCTTCTTTCTTCCTTTTAATGCCTGAAACACCATTGCAATGTATTAGAATTGCCAAAGTCTTATTAAAAAGTATAAAACAAGGTAAATTGGGCTCGGATAAGCTCAATTTAACCGGTCTTATTAATATTTACACATTACATGAAATATACACTAAAAATCAGTAAAATAGGGTCTCATGCATGCAATTTAGGTTCATTTTATCATAATTTAAGCTTATTTAAATGTGGTTTCACAGGGTGCATCACCCCCCAGATTGCAACTAAGTCTCCGGCCATGGAGCCACAACCGACACAAGTTCCCTCCCTCCGAGCCATCCGCCCTCGGTCTTCCTAAAACAAGTCCTCATCCACTTCGGAGATTGTAACAACCCTTCCGTCCCACCTTCCCTCTCCTTCTCCCAGCAGCTCCACACCGGATGACCCCAATACCTCCGAGCTCTCTCCCTCCTGGATCCGTCAACCATCAGGTGCTTGGGCACAAAAGCTCCCATCTTCACTCCCCCCGGGCCATCATACCGTCCTGAGAGTCTTTGATCCGTCCACCCATGTAAGCAAACGGATTAAGGAAGCAGGCGGCACTCACGACAGGCCACCGGACCACAATCCTAACCCGATGAATCATTCGACTGAGGAACTCAGGGAACGAGCTTCCAGTCTGCCGCCCTGAGTAGCGGATGCTCGAGATGGCAACACTGCGCGCGGCATGTGTGGCCAGGAATCTCCCAGATTTCACAACTTGGTCGGATTTGCACTGACTTCCCGCTGTCTTGCGCAGAGCAGAGCTCAACTGATTTGGGATCCTAGGGTTCCCCGTCTCTTTAGTATGTTATTTGGGCCTGTTTCCCTTTTGATGTCTTTGGGCCTTGTTGGGAGTTTTTGGGGTTGTTTCTGGGCCCTTCATCCTTATTTGGGCTCGATTTTGGGTTTGTCCCTCATTGGGCTACGCTGGCCTGTTTGTAATTTTCGTAGCCTTTTCTGATATAATACCGGCTTCGCCCTCCCTTTCTACCAAAAAAAGAAAAGCTAATCTCATGTTCATTGGGAAAAGCTAGAGCTGTGTTTTCTGCATATGTTTTTTGAAGCTAGCTTTATTTTACTATCAAAACAATAGTTTCGTTCTGCACACTAGCTTTTAAAGATTTTATCTGTGAATTGTGGTTTCAAAAAGCTCTATAATAAAGCTATACTGAGTAGCTTTTGAAAGCTACCTTTTAACTTAATAAATTTTTCTATTCAAATTACTCCCTGTGTCCTACTTCCTCCGTTCTTTAATATTTGTTCAATTTGCATAGTTATTACTATTCATTAAGTAATCTTAATCAAATTTTTTAATATACTTCCTCCGTATTCAAAAGTTTTTAAAGGACCTACAGATCACGCAGTCAATGCACATTTTACACCACAAATAACTCAAGTTCGGTACTAGTAAAAATTCTAAAAGTTCGATATTTAAAAACTACACGACGAGACGAATCTAACAAGATCCCATGTGGCTATATTTTAACTTGTATAACTATGTTAAAATTTTAAATGGAAGTCTGTGTGTGAATAGTAACACATTACCAAACGTTAAAAACATTTCAATACGGAGGTAGTAATTAAATATGAAAAACATAGTTAAGTGAGATGTTGTTAGATTCGTCTAATCACGTAGTTTTTAAATATAAAATTTTTACGATTTTTATTTATATAAAATTTAAGTTATTAATGGTTTAAAATGTGCATTGTATTGCGTGAAATACAGAAATGGTGCAGATATTAAAGAACGGAGGAAGTATGTCTCAAAACTTTTGGATATTGGAAGACTTTTGGACACGTCGTCCAAATAAGATCTCATTCGATTATATTATGACTTATATAATTGCAACAAAAAATTATGTCAAACTTAGAGCACCCACAACCGTGTACACTAATTCAATTAATGTCAGGGCCTACTGAAATGAATTGAACTAACTACCAATGTGGCAATTAATAGGATGTGGGCCCATCTGTAATACAACAGGTTTATTTCAATTAAAAGGGAAAAGTGTCAGAAAAGTTGATATAAATTAAATTTCTTTTGATTTTGTAAAATAAAATTAAAGAGGATGTGGGCCCCACATACTCTTTTGCAACAGATCTTTTTTTTTGCTGGACTTTGCAACGGATCTTTTGATATTTAAAATTAAATTTTATTATATTATTGATTATTTTTTTAAAAAAATATACTATATATCCAAAATATTAACATATATGTCCAAAATGTTAATCTATATATTCAAATGTTAATCTATGTATACAAAATGTTAACCTATTTGTACAAAATGCTTACAAAAATAATACTCATATATGTCTAATATGCTAACCTATTTATTCAATATGTTAACCTTTATGTCCAAAATGTTAACCTATGTATTCAAAATTTAATACAATGGTTATAAAATTATTTGATATTTTATATATCAAAATCATTAAAATATTTGGAAATTATTGAATAGTGAATGCATTAATGATCAACAGTGAATAAAGATTGGAGGTTAAGTCCCTTGACTTCCAACGGAAGGTTGGAGGTTCGATTCCCCACCGGCCCCTTATCCCTCCCTTTTATTCCCCTTTGTAATTGTGTGGCATGGGCTCCCACCACCCCTTTTCAGGCCTTCAATGGCTCCTAAAAAAAACAGTGAATAAAGATGGAACAGTGCAACCATTTATTCTGTCTGCCCAACCCAATCTCTTCTACGCGGTTTATTGTATCTATAAATATGTTATTCCAGTGATGAAATAAGAACACCCAAGAAAGCTTTTCTCTGCTCACTAATTTCTCTCTCATATTTGCCTACCATTTTTCTTCCCAGCTCTGTCTCATTTCTTCTCAGCTCTCTGTCTCTCTAAATTACTCGGTAGCTTCACCATCAACATCATCATTATTGTCTTGTTCCCTTTCATTTAAAACTTCAATCCCTAGGTTATTAAACAATATATCTACCCTATCACTATATTACAAATAGGCCATTCTATTGAATATTTCTACAACACGTTATCAGCACGAGGAGAGTCTGCCCGGGTTACCAAAATTTGAGGTATAATTTTTATTCCAAAATTTTCAATAAGATTATGGCTAACCTTGTAAAACAGGAATTTGCTCCCTTAACCGTTGAAGGAAGCAATTATATGTCCTGGGCCCGAGATGTGAAAATGCATCTTACTTCAATGGGTCTGGAAGATACTATTGCTGAAGGCAAAAATCCCAGCCATCAAAATCAGGCAAAAGCCATGATTTTCTTGTGCCATCATATCGAAGAGGCACTTAAAATAGAGTATGTGACTGTGGAATCCCCACTGGAGTTGTGGGAAAAGTTGAAAGAAAGATATGATAATCTTAAAAAGACGGTGCTTCTAAAAGCCGTGATGACTGGACAAACCTGAGACTTCAGGACTTCAAAACAGTCCGGGAATATAATTCGGCTGTGTTCAAAATTACGGCCCAATTGGAATTATGTGGGAAAAAGATTTCTGAAGAACAAATGCTTGAAAAAACATATTCTACGTTTCATGCTAAAAACTCAATATTGAGTGAGCAATACCGTCAAAAAGGTTTTCAGAGATATTCTGATCTTATCACCTGCTTATTATTGGCTGAACAAAACATCCTATTGTTGTTAAGAAATCATGAATCTAGGCCTGCAGGTGCGAAACCGTTCCCTGAGGTGAACGCGGCTCAAACAGCGAAATATGTGCGTGATCGTGGGCACTTTAAAAATCAAAACGATGATCGTGGCAAAAATCGGTATCACAATCGAGGCAGAGGTGAATCATCTCATAAAAATAATTCATCGAAATAAGCCTCAATTTGAGCAAAATCGCAGATATGATACCAGAAGGCCTTACAAACCACAACAAAGAAATTATGAAAGAAAGCACAAACAAAATGATGAAATCTGTGATTGTTGTGGAATTAAAGGCCATCCGGCTCAGACATGCCACACAGCTAAACACTTAGCTGAACTGTATCAGGCCTCGAAACAAAAAGAAAGACAAGGTGTTGAATCACACCATAATCCCCACGATGATACATATGATGATATATTAAATGATAATATCACGCACCTGGACGCTGATGATTTTGTTGAGCCAGATACTACTACTAAATAACATATTATATAGCTATATATATATTTTGTACTTATCTTTTATAATTTCTGTTTAATATAAATAATGATATCTTGTACTTCCTTTTTTATTATCCATGTATAATACAAATATGTTTTGCATTAATAATATTTATATTGTTGATGTTTAATAGCCTTCTTATATTCTTGTAAAGAAATGGATGCTGGAAATTCAAAAGTCGGAGATGATATCTGCCTCATTGACAGTGCAACAACGCATAGCATTTTGAAAAGCAAAAGCTATTTCTCCAATTTAAAATTGGAAAAGACCGCAGTGAAAACTATAAGCGGTAATGGAAAATGCATTGAAGGCTCCGGTAGAGCTGTTATATTTCTCCCTGAAGTGACAAAAATGGCGATTGAAAATGCCTTGTTCTCACGCAAAGCTCGAAGAAATTTACTGAGCTTCAATGATATTCGAAAAAAATGATATCACATTGAAACTTCAAAAGAAGCAGATCACGAGTATCTTTTGATAACTCGAATTGAAAATGGGAAAAAATTTGTGAATGAAAAATTGCCATGTTACTCCTCTGGTTTATACTATACAAAAATATGTGCCGCAGAAATACATAACCTAGTAGGCTTGAAAGCTACTAGTGAATTTATTACTTGGCACGATAGACTTGGGCATCCTGGCAGTGTAACGTTGAGACGAATTATTGAAAATTCAAATGGCCATACATTGAAAAGGCAAATGATATTGAACCCAAATGAGTTCAATTGTACAGCCTGTTCACAAGGGAAATTGATAACCAGACCATCTCCAGTAAAAGTGAGAATTGAATCCCCTACATTCCTAGAAAGAATTCAAGGCGATATATGTGGACCTATGATCCACCGTGTGGACCTTTCAAGTACTTTATGTTACTAATTGATGCGTCATCACGCTGGTCACACATTTGTTTATTATGAACTCGCAATTTGGCATTTGCAAGGTTACTTGCACAAATTATAAAATTGCGAGCACAGTTTCCAGATCATCTGATAAAGAAAATACGCATTGATAATGCTGGAGAATATACATCACATGCATTTGATGATTTCTGCATGTCGATTGGAATTACTGTTGAACATCCTGTGCCTCATGTGCACACACAAAATGGTCTGGCAGAATCATTTATTAAACAATTGCAATTAATTGCAAGACCCTTGTTAATGAAATCAAAACTCCCTGTTTCTGCTTGGGGACATGCCATATTGCATGCAACAGCACTTGTGAAAATAAGGCCGACAAGCTATCATAGCTACTCCCCTACACAAATTGTGTTTGGAAAGGAGCCCAATATATCCCACTTGCGAATTTTTGGGTGTGCGGTTTATGTACCGATTGCGCCATCACAACGCATAAAAACGGGACCTCAAAGAAGATTGGGAATATATGTCGGGTACGAATCACCCTCGATTATTAAATATCTTGAGCAAAAAACGGGTGATTTATTTACTGCAAGATTTGCAGACTGCCATTTTGATGAAACTCAATTCCCGACATTAGGGGGAGGAAATTATCAACTGAAAAAGGAAATATGTTGGCAAAGTCCATTTGATTTCCTTGATCCTCGTACAAGGCAATGCGAACTTGAAGTTCAAAGAATTGTTCATTTGCAGGGAATTGCAAATCAATTACCCGATGCATTTAATGATGTTGCTAAAGTTACAAAATCATATATAAATGATGCAGCAGATGCACCAGCCAATATAAATGTCCCAGAAGGGCATATTCCGAGTGCAAATGAACCTACTGCACGCCTAAAACGTGGTAGGCCTTTGGGTTCCAAGGAACAAAATCCACGAAAGAAGAAAATTACCCATATAGGTGATAAATCAATCACCGATGATACTCCCGAAGGAGAAATTGATTCAACCCCAGAAAAGGTTGAACCTGACAATATTCACCCAGATGAAAATGAAGTTATTGAAACTTCTTTCAATTATATCAATATTGGGAAATGTTGGAACCGAAAAGAAACAAACGTTGATAATGCTTTTGCATACAACGTTGCACTTGATGTAGTGGAAAACAACGAGGATCCCGAACCAAGATCAGTTGAAGAATGTCGGAAAAGAAATGATTGGCCAAAATGGAAAGATGCGATTCAGTCTGAACTAGATTCACTAAATAAACGAAAAGTATTCGGCCCTATTGTCCAAACACCGAAAAATGTGAAGCCTGTTGGCTATAGATGGGTGTTTGTGAGAAAAAGAAATGAAAACAATGAAATTGCCAAATATAAGGCAAGGCTTGTAGCCCAAGGTTTTTCTCAAAGACCGGGAATTGATTTTGAGGAAACATATTCCCCAGTTATGGATGGAATAACATTCAGGTATCTATCGAGCCTAGCAGTACGAGAAAATCTTGAAATGAGGCTGATGGATGTTGTTACTGCATATTTATATGGCTCATTGGAAAATGATATTTATATGAAAATACCTGAAGGGTTTAAGTTACCTGAGTCTTGCAACTCAAAACTCAGAGAAACTTATTCCATCAAATTGCAAAAATCGTTGTATGGGCTCAAGCAATCTGGCCGAATGTGGTATAACCGCCTCAGTGAAAGTTTGATAAATGAAGGTTATACAAATGACCTTATCTGCCCTTGTGTATTTATAAAGAAAAATGGGTCAGAATTTTTGATCGTCGCAGTCTATGTTGACGATTTAAATTTAATTGGAACTCCTAAAAGGTTGGAAAAGGCTGTTGAATATCTGAAAAAGGAGTTCGAAATTAAGGATTTCGAAAAAACGAAATTCTGCCTTGGCCTACAAATTGAGCATTTGGAAAAGGGCATATTTGTTCATCAATTAGCTTATACCCAAAAAGTATTAAAGCTATTTCGAATGGATTATGCTCATTCGCTAAATAATCCAATGGTCGTTCGGGCACTTGATCCTGCAAAGGATCCATTTAGGCCAAAAGAAGATAATGAAGAGCAACTTGGCCCAGAAATGCCATATTTAAGCACAATTGGCGCGTTAATGTATCTTGCAAATAGCACGCGACCTGATATCGCGTTTGCAGTCAATTTACTTGCAAGATTTAGTTCTTGCCCTACTCAACGACATTGGAATGGCATAAAACACATTTTTCGCTATCTCCAAGGAATGGCTGACCTTGGGTTATTTTACCCAAAGGACTCTTGACATGAGTTAATTGGCTATGCCGATGCAGGTTATTTATCAGACCCACACAAAGCCAAATCTCAAACAGGCTATATCTTCACGTGTGGTGGAACTGCTATCTCTTGGAGGTCAATGAAGCAGACTTTAATTGCTACTTCTTCTAATCATGCCGAAATATTGGCAATCCATGAGGCAAGTCGATAATGCGTTTGGTTGAGGTCAATGACTCAACATATATTGAAGAGTTGTGGTTTAATCATTGTACCACAAATGCCCCCAACAATTTTATTTGAAGATAATTCAGCTTGTATAGCCCAGTTGAAAGGAGGTTACATTAAAGGAGATAGAACGAAACATATTTCACCAAAATTCTTCTACACCCATGATCTTCAAAGGAATGGTGAAGTAGATGTTCAACAAATTCGATCAGAAAATAATTTGGCGGATCTATTTACCAAGGCACTGCCGACTGCAACATTCGAGAAGCTCGTGAAGAAAATTGGAATGCGGCGACTTCGAGATTTAAAATGATGTCCAAATCAGGGGGAGCACTGAATACAAGAATACTGTACTCTTTTTCCTTCACTAGGATTTTTTCCTACTGGGTTTTTTCCTAATAAGATTTTAACGAGTAATATTCTTTATATAAATGCATTCAGGGGGAGTATTGAATAGTGAATGCATTAATGATCAACAGTGAATAAAGATGGAACAATGCAACCATTTATTCTGTCTGCCCAACCCAATCTCTTCTACGCGGTTTATTGTATCTATAAATATGTTACTCCAGTGATGAAATAAGAACACCCCAAGAAAGTTTTTCTCTGCTCATTAATTTATCTCTCATATTTGCCTACCATTTTTTTTTCTCAGCTCTGTTTCATTTCTTCTCAGCTCTCTGTCTCTCTAAATTACTCGGTAGCTTCACCATCAACATCATCATTATTGTCTTGTTCCCTTTCATTTAAAACTTCAATCCCTAGGTTATTAAACAATATATCTACCCTATCACTATATTACAAATAGGCCATTCTATTGAATATTTCTACAACAGAAATAGATTTTTTTTTTGTTGATATAAAATTTGAATGTTCTTAAATGTTTAGAGTGTGGGTCCATAAAACCATAAAATTAATTGTTATCAAATTTTATAACTAAAAAACTTATCAAATATTTTCTCAAAATATATAAATTAAATAATACATAAAAATACTTAATTTGTGTTAATTGACTTTTAATTAAGAAATTAAATATATTATATTTTAATTAAACATAACTGCTAGTTTTTTAAAAATTATTTCTTTATATTAATTATTTTTTTAATTATATACAATAACGGCTAGTTTTTAAACTCTATAAATATACATACATCTCTTCCACAATTTTTCACTCTCATTCTCCCACATCTAACACACTTCACTTCTTCTTTCCAACCTATCTTTGTTTACATCAAACATAAACCCTCCATATTTTTCCCACAATGGCCGATAACAATAGTAGTGTTTTTATTTATGTTTTATTTAATGTGTTGATTAGGTTTTTAATATTCCAATTTTGAAATAGTACTAATATTTAACGTATATTTGGAATATTAATTTATGCATAATAAAATAAATTGTATAAATATTTACAAAAGAATATATATTTTGTGTATTTTTTAAATCTAAATATGTATATAATTAAAATAGTATAAAAATTAAATTATTATATAATTTTATTGTTGATATTAAATGATTAGATTATGGGTCCCACTAAAAAGAAGGTATGAATTGGTGAATGGATGTATGGATTAATTGAGATGAGTTAAAAGATTGTTGGAAGAAGTGAAAAGCTGATGTGGTGGAGAGAGAATGAAAATGTGAGTTATTAATTGGTTAATGAGTGTGGGTGCCCTTATACCATCAAATAAGATCTCACTCGATTATATTTTGACTTATATAATTGCAACAAAAAATTAGGTCAAACTTATACCATGAACAATGTAAAAAGTCCAAATAAGACACAACAAACGGGAAGGAAGGAGTACAATTTAGAGCAAATCCCAAAATATAGATCTCAATTATGTCAAAATCTTCACTTTGGTACCTCTTTGTGAGGGCAAGGATTTGTAGCTGTGGATTTACCAAGTTTTGGCTTTGGAATAAAGATCCATTCTCTCAAAAAAAAAAAAAAAACTTTTAAAAGTTGGAAGAAACTAAACCTCTACCCAAATAAGGTTTTTTGAAACTATCATTTCCCAGCCCTTTACCCTTTCTCCTTCTTACTTTAACAACAAAAATTCTTATAGTCATTAAATTTACAATTCTCTTTATGAAGTTTAAAAACTGATTTACCAAACATATTTGCATAAGTAAAATTATAATTAATGATTCAAAATTCATATTTCTAAATATTTTAAACTTTTTTAAAAAATAATTTTTAAATATTTATATTTTATAGAAAAAATACATTAGAACCATAATACATTATATTATTATTAAATGGAACTATATCTCAATTTATATTTAATGGACCAAATAGAATACTTAAGTTGAAAATTTTATAATATAATTAATAATATATTTGACATTATTTAAAATAATTAAATAGTATTAAATATTAGAAAAATTTAAAAATAAATATCTTTAAATTAATCTATATATATCAATCAATTAATAAAAATTATTTTTCTAAATATTTAGTAACTTCTAATTAGTTTTGAAATGATATTCATTATTGATTGTTTGATTTATATAAAGATAAATTTTAAAATACTTATTTTTAAAATTTTTCTAATATGAGTTAAATAATTTTGACAACAAATGTCAAGTATAAAAGGTACTATAATATAATAAACATATATTCACTTTTATTATAAATTATTGTGGTAAAACTAAAATAGACCACCAGAAGGAGTCATTTCCATTTTTGGGCCACCATATTTTGATTCAGGAAATTTGGCCATTACAAGGATTTCGGGCCCGAATTCAGGCCATTTGGCCGGAGTTCGGGCCGCAATGGCCTAAAAGTGGAAACACCTCATTCTGATGGTCTATTTTATTTTTTTTCAATTATTTTTATTTTATAAATTAATAAATAATACTCATTCCGTGCCTTTATTTATGTCTTTTTTTTAGTTCCAACATTTTTATTTCATTTCTATTTTAAAAATAATTAAATATTAATCGACAAACCTACCCATCACATCACATTAATAAATAAATATATTAAACTTTCAAACTCACTACCATTAGCAATTTCAATCCAACCTACAACAATATATAAAAAAATCACACATATATAAATAAATTAAAATTGTAAATTCATTACAATCACATTATATAAATTCTTAAGTTACTTTTTTTTAACCCTAATATATCCCTATATTTAATACTAATTATCCCTACATAAAGTAACATGTCCGAAAATTTTGGGATACTAATAATAAATCATGTTTATTTTTACTTTATACGTAATTTATTTGAATATGTATTTGTTTTACTTATTTTATAATATATTTGAATTAATATTTATTATTTCCTATATTACTCCCTATGTCCCATTAATAGTGTCTCAAAAATTTTAAGGCAATGTATGAATAAGTATATAGACTTTACTCATCGGTCCGGGTAAACCATCGGGTAATCGTTTACCGAGTATGGATGAATATAGTACATTATCGGGTCGGTCGAGTATTGCCCGAAACCAAAATAAATATTCATTCAAATATATTATAAAATAAGTAAAACAAATACAAATTCAAATAAAGTATAAAGTAAATAAATAAACATGTTTTATTATTAGTACCAAAAAAAAATAACTAATTAAAAATTTATATAATATGATTGTTGTGAGTTTACAATTTTAATTTATTTATTTATGTGTGATTTACTGATATGTAGTTGTAGGGTGGATTGGAATTATTAATGGTAGTGGGTTTGAAAGTTTAATATATTTATTTATTAATGTGATGTGATGAGTAGGTTTGGCGATTAATATTTAATTATATTTTAAAATGAAAATGAAATAAAAATATTGGGACAAGAAAAAAAAGAAAGTATGACATAAATAATGACACGGAATAAATATTATTTATTTTAATTACATAAAATAAAAAATAATTGAAAAAAACTTAACTAGGCCACCAGAAGGAGACATTTCTACTTTTAGGCCATCGCGGCCCGAATCCCGGGCAAATGGCCTAAAATCGAGCCCGAAATCCTTCTAATGGCCTATTTTCATAAATCAAAATTTGGTGGCCCAAAAGTGGAAATAAATACTTCTTGTAGCCTATTTTAGTTCTTATCTCTAAATTATTCAATTTTTTTTGGGCTCAATTAAATATAATTTGAGATATAATCTATTTAAGAATAATATATTGTACTAGCATACCCGCCCGCGCAATGCGCGGTAAGTAAAATTTATATATATAATTTTAAAATAAGATAAGATTTCAAAAATTCAAATATTGTACTTATTACATAAAATTTGGTTCATGCGGGGTTGGAGACTTAATCATGTGGTAACTCCCCCAACTCCCAACCTTTAGGTTGAGGGGTTCGAATCCCCATCCGGTCCCATATCCATTCCCTTTGTTCCCTTTGTAATTGTGTGGCATGAGCTCCCACCACCCTTTCCATACCTTCAATGGCTTCTTCAAAAAAATTTGGTTCATGCTAATTTTCTGACCACATTATTGAGAAAAAATGTGACAAAGTGGTTTAGCAACTTTGTCAATTAAGTTATTTTCCTAATATTGTTGTTTTATTGATTTAACGGACGTTTGTTTGTGCATTTTGGGCGGAATTATCTGATTATTGCGTTTGCAAAACGCAAATAATCAGTTAATTCTGTTTTTATACTAACTTCCAATAATCTATTATTTGCCTTTTGAGGGGATGAAAACGCTATTTTCTTGCAGCCCCACTTTGGTGCTGCAAGAAAATTGCGAGTAGCCAAAAATATATTTTACCATATTGTTGCCTTTTGAGGTAATGAAAAATACAAATCCAAACACTTTTTCATGATTATCTGATTATTGCGATTTGAAACAACATAAGCTCATCCAAACACTTAATTTTCTACAGCATGTTTTGTTACAACAATTATCTGATTATCCTTTTCTAAATGCTGCAACACTTTTTAAAACGCGCATCCAAACATCCTCTTAGCCCATAATCATTTTTGTCTGATACGAATTATGTAATATATTTGATTTTACATTTTTAAATTTATAATTTCCGAGATATAGTTTTAACTCCATTTTATATTTTATATGTTAATTTATTATTGTATATTACACTAATAATGCTACTGGACTACTCGACCAATGGCATGCCTCCCGCACCTGGCGAGACGTCTTTGACCGATGTTCAGTTCATCATGTACTTTGCAAGTGTAAAATGGTCGCGGATTGTCTAGCAAAATGTGGTGCATCTTTAGAAGAATTCTACACTACTTGGACATTCCCCCAGACTTCACGCACAGGGTGTTAGCGGCGGATTCATCCGGCGTAATGGTTCCCAAGAGCCAAAGTGTTAGCTCTTTTTTTCCTTTCTGCTTTTGGACACCTCTTTTTGTTTCTCTTTTTTCCCTTTATTTTCTTTTCAATTTGTTATTTGGCGTCAGCTTCCCACAAAATAATGTTAATAATTTTAGAACATTGTTCACATACATATGGAGTGACTAATGCAAATCTAATCATGAATATATAATTATCATATTATACTATATTATACTTCCTCCATTTTTTTTAAGTGTTACACTTTCTTTTTTTGGGTGTTTCATAATAAATGTTACATTACCATATATAAATGCTTTTAAGGGTATAAAACTTCCACTAAAGCACTTTTATTCCTTGCATTGAATCTCGAGTCATTTCCTTATGTTACACTTATTTTGAAATGAAGGGAGTATTGTATTATATGTAGGGATGAAAACGGTATGGATATGATCAGATAGTATTGGATACGAATATATATTATCCCACATTTTTTTCTCGGATTCGGATCGAATATAGATATGCCGGATACAAATACATGTCGGATATAGATTTAATTGGATACAGATTATCGGACAATTTTTAATCTTTTTTGAAAATTTGATAATTATGTAGGAGTAGTAATTTTATATTTTGTTATAATTATTGATAATTTTTAATTAATAGATAATAATATATTAATATATTCGGATATCCATATTTAAAATTTGGATAATATCCTATCAGTTTTTAGATAATGTCAGATATTTTTGGATACAAATACGAATGCATATATTAAATTACAGATTCAAATTTGGATGCGACTATTGAAATATTTGGCTGGATAGTTGGATACAGATTCAAATTCGAATATAATCGGATACAGTATCAGATCGGTCTGATATTGACCGTACCCCTTTCACCCCTAATTATAAGTATATATATTATACAAATATATAGTACTATATTTATTCAATTAGACGAAGTTAAAAGATGTATATCATAGTAAATCTTTTTAATTTATGTAGTGTTATTATACCGTTTATATTAATTAATAATTTTTTAAAAATATAGGATCGGTATCCACCTTATATATATATATATACTCCTTCCGTCTCACTCCAAGTGTCTTGTTACTGTTGGGCACGAGAATTAAGGTAGAGTTGGTTTGTGAGTATATGGTGGGGTCCACATAGTTGTTGGAGGGGGAAATTATTTCTATTTATAGAAAGAAGACATTTGTAATGGGACATCCAAAAATAATAAGTAAGACATTTGGAATGGGACGGAGGGAGTATATATCAACCATTCAAAATTAGATTGAGATCTTCTAAAATAATAACAAATCACTATGCTAAATAAAAAGTTGGGAAAAAATAAACAACTAATTTAAATCATTCCCTATCCAATTTATTAGATTATAGGAAAATATTGGGGTGTGAAACATTGTACATGAGAAGAAGAAATAAAAGACATTGTTTTATTAAATATAAAATCAATGTTGAGAAGACATAAACAAAGAATTAAGAAATAAAATGTGAGGTGATGAGAATTTCAAGGCAACCATGATATTAGACAAATGAATGGAATATTTATAGAGAAATAGGAGGAGGTTTGATGGAGATATATATGCAAATATTGGATGAATAGAATCAAATTTGACGTGATCTTCTAAAAATATATAATAGTTTAAATTAGTTAAAGATATTATAATATTTTATTAAGAATTTGTTAGGATATTGATGAATATTGATAAAAGAATTATATTAAACGTATATTAATTAATATTGGATATTAATATATATTTATGGATATTTCAATATATAATATTAAAATTTTAGGATTAAACATTGTTGGATGAATTAAATGTGATTGTTGAAAAAAGGGGGTGGGGAAGTGGGGGGAAACTTGACTATATTACTTTTATATATATATAGATAGATTATGATTCCAATATGTTTTCTCTATAAAAATATAAATATTTTAATTTTTTTAAGGGTTTAAAATATTTAGAAATATGAATTTTGAATCGTTAAGTATAATTTTATTTATGCAAACATGTTTGGTAAATCAGTTGTTAAAATTCATAAAGAGAATTATAAATTTAATGACTATAAGAATTTTTGGTGCTAAAGTAAGAAGGAAAAAAAAGTAAAGGGGTAGGAAATGATAGTTTCAAAAAACTTTATTTAGGTGGAGGTCTAGTTTCTTCCAACTTTTTAAAAATTGAAGTCTAGTTTTTTCCAATAAAAAAATTTAGGTACCAAAGTGAAGATTTTGACATAATTGTGGTCTATATTTTGGGATTTACTCTATAATTTATAATTTATGATAACTACATATACTTATGCAATAATAAATTAAACGCTATATAAGAACCCAAGCGGTATCAATAAATTAAACTCTATCGATCAATCCTATATTTCAAACGGAAAAAATACCAAAATGGTGCCGTAACTTTATCAATTTACCAATTGGGTGCCCTAACTATCGAGTTTTTTAATTTTGTACCTTACTTTACGAATTGTCGTTAATTTAGTCCCAAAAGACCTTAATGATCTTTATAGCTGATGTGGCGAATCATTAGTGATTAAAATTAATAATAAACGCCACATTGAAAATGACTGTACAGTTAAATGTCAAACATTAACTGGGGTCAAACATTTTAACTTTTACAACCGAATTCCCCTTTCCACTTGCGGTACCTCACTTAGCAAAAATTTGAAATCTGCATCACCAAGACTAGCGTCTAATGCATTTGGGGACCACTACTGCTACCACATCGCACCAACGCAGTCGTGACCGCTGCTGCTACTCTAGGATCTTCCACCGCCGCCGGCCTTGCACCCTCCATCTGAACGCCGGTGCCGCTCACAGTCGGCCCCGGCTCCCTGTTGGGACTCCACAACCATCGCTGCCAATGTTGTCCTCAGCCAGAGCCGCTCCTCCGCCTTACGCCACTGGTTCCGCCTTTCTCTGCCGTTTGTCTCTTCCCTCTCAGCCCTGCCGCGAAGCCACCGCCCCTCTGGCTTGTCGTGAGCGCCGCCGCTAAGTTTGATTTCCGAGCGTCGCCGCTAAGTTTGATCTCCGAGCGTCGCCGCCACTGCCGCTGTATGCGGCTCCTCTGTGTGAGTTTTTATCCCCAATTGATTTCTATATCAAAATGCCTTTTGGGATAATTTCACAAATTAGGGTTATGCTTTTAGAATCGCCGTTGTTATGACCCTTGAGTTTCTTGGCACCTTTGAACTTGTGGGTGTTATAACACCTGTTAATTCACTGTTAAGGCGGATTTAATTTTAAAATTTTGAATGATTTTTCGAATTTTTGGGTTCAAATGGAGTAGCTAGAGGTGGGAATTTTGGGGGAAAAAAAACTGGAAAAACATAAATTGGGGCTCGGTAGAAGTTTTAGGTTTGGTATCAAATGGGGGGTAGAAGATGAGTAATATAGCAGCAGCTTGGCAAGATTCACTCTAAATTCAATATGCCATCCTACACATGTTATTTGGTCAATGTACAGTCACCGCCTATGTGGCATTTTATCATTAATATTAATCACTAATGACTTACCACATCAGCATAAGAGATCATTAAGGTCTTCGGGACTAAATTAGAGATAATTAGTAAAGTTACGGTACTAAATTAGAAAAAATGCACCAAAATGGAAAATTGATAAAGTTATGGCATTTGACATTTTTTCCATTTCAAACTGAAAATGAATTGGCCCTTCCCCTCCCCTCCCCTTGTCAAATGACAACAATACATCTTCTCTGATTAGTTTGTGGTTTGATACCTTTTCTACGAAAATTGAAGCAAAGCTGTAAAAGTGCAAAGGCAATGATCAACTGCTGCCGGTGCGGAGTATCACGGAAACTTAACAGGGCAGCATGGACAAGCTTTGCACTACGGTCACACAGTTCTTTCTTCTGGTTCGGAGAACAAGGGATTCATCCATCTTTTTATCCGACCAATGGCTCTGGCTCTGGCTCTGTAATTTTCACATTAAAGCGCAGCGCATTTTCCTTAGCGTTGGATAGCAGAGATGATCCAATTACGCCTGCCCATTTTAGTTCCATTTATGATTATAATGTGCGGATGCGGGATTTGGGTGGCCGAGGCGATGTTTTTGCTGCCCGTAAGATGTTTGACAATATGCCTGAACGAGATGCGGTGTCTTATGCTTCGATGGTCAGTATATATCTGAAGCGCGGCGATTTGTACCTAGCCGAGAAGCTTTTCTATGAAATCCCTTTTGGTATGAGAGGAATTGTGGTGGATTCTGCTATGGTGCACGCTTATGCTAAGGCAGGAATAATGGATCGAGCTAGGCAAATATTTGATGAAATGCCCGTGAGGAATGCCTTTTCATGGACCGGTTTGATTTCGGGGTATTTGAAGCATGAGAAAGTGGATGATGCTTTAGAGCTCTTTGATAAAATGCCTGAAAAATTTAAAAATGAGGTCACGTGGACTAATGTGATAGTGGGTTTAGGGAGAAATGGATTGGTTAATGAAGCACGGGCAGCTTTTGATCGAATGCCTATGAAAAATGTGGTTTCAGCTACTTCTATGATCAAAGTTTATATTGAGAATGGTCTGGTCGAAGAGGCGTTCAGACTATTCCATGCACTGCCACAACATAATGTGTACACTTGGAACATAATGATTTATGGTCTTTTGTCTGACAAGAGAGTGTATGAAGCCAAAAATATGTTTGATATGATGCCTTTGAAAAATGCTGTTTCTTGGACTACAATGGTATCAGGTTTTGCACAGAATGGAATGATTGAGTTGGCAAGGAGGTATTTCGATCAAATGCCTAACAGGGATGTTTCAGCATGGAATGCAATGATTTCAGCTTATACGGATGAAGGTCTTATGCATGAGGCTAGTGAGCTATTCAAATTGATGCCAGGTAGAAATATTGTGACTTGGAATGCAATACTCGATGGGTATGCCAAAGATCAGCAGGAAGCAGAAGTCTTTAGCCACTTTATTTTGATGTTTCGCAATGGCAATAGACCAAATGAGATAAGTCTTACATGTTTGCTGACTTCGTGCCGTGGTATTCTGGAGGTGCTGCAAGTTCATGGGCTTGTTTTGCACCTTGGGTTTGAAACAGAAACCTCACTTACGAACACTCTGATTACAATGTATCAGAGAAGCGGCGATGTCACCTCAGCTCAGGTTGCTTTCAACGATCTTAAGGCTAGGGATGTTGTGTCTTGGACCGCGGTGATATTAGCATATTGTAATCATGGATTTGGTATGCAAGCATTGCAGACATTTGCTCAGATGCTACGAATAGGGCACGATCCTGATGGAATTACTTTTATTGGGGTTTTGTCAGCATGTAGTCATGCTGGGCTTCTCAAGAAAGGTCAAATGCTTTTCGATTCTATGAGGAGTTATGGTTTAGAACCCATGCCAGAACACTACTCTTGCCTTGTGGATATCCTGGGAAGAGCAGGGCTGGTGGATGAGGCCGTGAAAGTTGTACGTGAAATGCCTCCACATAAACAAGATTCTGTAGTTCTTGGTGCATTGCTTGGTGCTTGCAGGTTGCATGGAGATGACAGACTGGTTGACCAAATAGGCGACAAGCTGATAGAGTTCGAGCCAGCTAGCTCTGGTGGGTACGTGCAATTAGCAAATGTTTATGCCACATCAGAGAAATGGAAGAAATTTTCAGAAGTACGGAAGAAGATGAGAGAAAGGGATGTGAAAAAGGCCCCTGGTCTCAGTGAAATCCAAGTTAATGGAAAGAGTCATGTGTTTTTGGCTCGTGATAGATCTCATCCGCAGATCAATGAGATTCTAATGTTTATGTTTGAGAAATTACTTCCCCATATGCAAGATCCTGGCTACATGATTGACAATATACCTGCAATGCGTTAGTTTGAAAATGAATATCACCAGCCATTCAAGTGAAGGAGATACGATTAATTCCGAACTGAGGCAAATGTCGAACAACAGTTTATGCATGAGAAGAAGACTGATGAATTACATTGGAAAGAAATTATACAGAAAAGGAATTTCTAACAAAAATTCACTTTGCCATGACTAGTTTTTCAATTGAATGTACAATAGTTACTGTCTCGTGTGGATTTTCTGATGAGTATGTGCAAGAAGTTCAACCACTCTTGGAATTTGAGGGAGTGCACTTAGGATGTCCACGCACAAATTGCTCGAATCCTCATAATAGCAGCTAACAGCTAATTATTGATCACTTGCATTTTTGTACGCATATCTCAGCCCTTGCGTGATCTTTTGGGTTAGTTCTTCCGTGGAATGGATTATAATTTTTTTTTTGTGTGTGTGTGTGTGTGTGTCTCATTACTCTCGCTTTTATTTTTAAATAAAGGGAAGTTATTATTCTAAAATCTTTGATTTCTTGAATGTATTGTAGTACATACCTTGATCTTCATTCTGTTTAGCTCTCCCCTTTTCTTTTGTTTTCATGTTTTTGTATTTGGTTATTGGTTGATATATCTTGAACTTTCATGGTTCCACATGCAGTATTTTTTTTGCTTTGAAGTTCTCTGGAATATTTGCCTTTCTAATTGGATTATTTCTATTTATTTTTCATAATTGGCTTTTGTGTTCTTTTAATTTTTCCACTTTGTACTTGCCTCTAATATGATTCTTTTTTTCCTTCAATTAAAGACTCTGGTTCATTGCACAGATCTGCTAAGCCATACAAGATGCTGCTTTGATAGATCATTCATTGTGTCATTAAAAATATGGAAGCATGGGAGTGGAGATTCTATGAAGGTTGGAGAAGGGAAAGATATGCCATTCGAATATTTTATAGGGTGTTTGGTTGATCAGTTGAATCATTTGCCAATATTTGGTATGGGGTTCGAAGGAAATGGCTGCAAGAAGGCAGAGTCAAAGGCTTCAGTGGTTCCTACTAATTTATCAGACCCCTTTAAAATGCTTTCTAGTATTATAGAAGGGAAAAGAGCAGATGTGAATGGATTTTTGGGGAATTTGAAGTTTGCACGGGTTGGGGGAGTTCCATCAAGTATTGTTGGCGTGCCAGATGAGCAGGACTTGGTGGGTGAGGGGATTAATAATGTGGCTAATCGGGAAGAAACTGGAGGCATTTCACCACAAAAATTAGCCAATGGATTTCTGAGTATTCCGTTGTCCAATGTTGAGCGACTGAGATCAACTTTGTCAACCCTTTCATTGACAGAACTAATCCAATTTCTTCATCAGATAAGGAGGCCATCGAAAGAAGAACACCATGACAAGAAAAAATTGTTTAATATTCAGGATTTCTTCAGATGCACAGAAGCTGAAGGTATGTTTTTCAATTCGAGGTCTCTTTAATTTGGTTAAAACTTAAAAATTCTTGGCATGAGTTCATTTTAAAACCATGTGGTAGGGATTAACTTTAACAGATTACAATGAGGGAATTATCTTCCTTAGCTACATCATGTTTGTTATTAAGTTCTTTAATTCCATCAATCTCATTTGAACCGCAATTTCTGTACTTTCGGGTTTTTAAATCGAACCGTTGGTTTGATGCACTGGGCCAAGAGTGGGATCCACATGAGTGCTTGGAAGAGAATGGAAAGGAACATGTTTGTCATGTGGGGGACTGTAGATCAGAACTAGTTTTCGTTTTAGGTTACATTCATCTTTCGCTAACAGATTTTTACAGATGGATAGAGCTCTTTACTATGAGCTTCATATCATCTATAATTGTGGAGCTAAACCTTAAGAGGCAAGATCTGCATATGCATATTTTCTGAAGTTGATTCTGTGTCTTTCATATGTATGATAAACTGGAGAGCAATGGGAAATATCTATGAGGATGAAAAAAACCATTATAATACAACTGATTGGCTTAGTTAACACACACACACACACACATATGTATATATATATATCATATATGTTAGTATAATTGAAAATACCCATCGTTGCAATTTCCAAGTAAGTTCTTTAAATGCAGGAAAGAGGTTTTTCCAGGAGCTAGACAGAGATGGCGATGGACAAGTTTCTCTGGAAGATCTTGAAGTAGCCATGAGGAAGAGAAAATTACCTAAGAAATACGCTCATGAATTCATGAGGCGTGCTAGGAGTCACTTATTCTCGAAATCTTTTGGTTGGAAACAGTTCCTATCCTTGGTGGAACAAAAAGAGACTACCATTCTCCGGGCATATACCTGTCTCTGTTTAAGCAAATCTGGGACACTTAAGAAAAGCGAGATTTTGGCATCTCTGCAGAATGCAGGACTCCCTGCAAATGAAGACAATGCTTTTGCCATGGTCTGTTTTCTGAATGCTGATTCAGAATCTATATCGTATGGGCATTTTCGGAATTTCATGCTTTTGCTTCCATCTGACAGACTTCAAGAAGATCCACGGTAATTTTTAGCTTCTATTTTGCAACTTGTCTTTCCGACAATGAGTTTTGTTCAGGTAATTATTGATCACTTGCAATTTTATACGTGTATCTCAGCTCTTGTGTGATCTTTTTGGTTGGTTCTTCCGTGGAATGGATTATGATTTTTTTTTTTTTGTGTGCGTGTCATTACTGTAGCTTTTATGTTTTAATAAAGGAAAGTTATTGTTCTAAAATCTTTGGTTTCTTGAATGTATTGTAGTACATACCTTTATCTTCATTCTGTCTTAGCTCTCCCTTTTTCTTTTATTTTCATGTTTTTGTATTTGGTTATAGGGTGATATCCTGGACTTTCATGGTTCTAGATGCAGTATTTTTTTTAAACTTTTGTTCTTTTCTAGAATAATTGCCTTTATAAGTGGATTATTTCTATTTATTTATTTATTTTTCATGATTGCCTTTTTCTTCTTTTAATTTTTTCCCTCTCTCTGTACTTGCCTCAAATATGTTTCTTTTTTTTCTTCAATTAAAGACTCTAGTTCATTGCACAGATCTGCTAAGCCACACAAGATGCTATTTTGATAGATCATTCATTTTCGAGTGTCATTAAAAATATGGAAGCATGGGAGTGGATATTCTATGAGGTATTACAACCATTAACTTTACCTTTTGCGAGTTGGCTAGTAATTTTCAAGGATTGATGAAGAACAATACGTTTCTAATCCATGCAGATGCTACTGGAGCATCTGTTGTACTAGTGTCTGTTTCCACAAAACATGGATGCAGGCTCAAAATATAATGCTCACCAATCATCTCTATCCCTCATCCTCACCGATTCCCATCTTATGGAGATGATCACATATGGGTTGTGGCTCCAGCTCAGAAAAACGTTGATTTCTTAAGTTTTATCAGAATATTCAGGTACGTCTTAAGCGCATCTTATTTAACAGCCCATGCAAAGGGGATTGGGTGAATGTGAAGCTATTTTCTTTTGTAGCCTGTTCTTTCAATTGCATCTGTAACTATGTTGAGTCATGCTGATTATCTTTGTAGATATGCTTAAAAATTTTGGTTCTTTCTCAGTAATTGGGGAAAATGAAACGACAATCCAACAACTAGAAGCATCTACGTATCATTGCGTGCCATAAGCTTTTGGACAATCAACCTTGAACACAACAATTACTTGTTACCACTCTTCGCATGCTGAATAGTCTGAGAAGCCATGAGCACCCCATCCATAATGTGCCAGTCCTTGACATAAGCCATCTGAGGACTTCCAACTTGATCCACGATATTTTAAGATTTTTTGCTAGGAGTTTGGTAATAATCATTTATATAAGTTGCCAATCAAAGGGAGGGGTTGATAATCATTAAAACATATATTCCAAAGGGGATTGTTGGGACCACTGGCGTGGGAGCCAAATCTGCTGCACTAATTATTCCGGAAGGACCATGCTCTAGGAGCCATTGAGCCGGACCAAAAAGTTCACAGATCAAATTGCCATCCTTCAAAAGTCTGCGGAATTTACAGAAGAAATCAACAAAGAAGAAGGTAGCAGTTTGAAAGCATTGATCATGATCTAGTTCGAAGAAGACTCGGGACCCATTCATTATCTGGGTCCTGTGTTATCAAACTAAATCCGGAGGAAGGAGACCTCGAGATGCACTTATAGATCAAAATAGCATAATGAGGTCAACAAAATGGACCCCACCGCAACCACCGCCGCCGCCGGAAGTTCGCCGGAGCTCTGACCAAGTCGCTGGAATCTGATCGGAACTTCGTCGTCGCCGGTCAACGGACGGTCAACGCCGGAACAGTGACCAGAAGCGGTGGGCCCTAGCCGGATGAGAGTGAGAACAATTTTGTGCACTTACGACGCTAACCAGTGCCTACAACGCGAGCCTTTTTCCACGTCGTAATTCCGCCTCACGTCGTAAGACTGGAGGCTGACGACGCTCACGACGCAAGCCGAGACACCTACGACGCTAACCTTCTTCCGCGTCGTAAGCCTCACGTCGCCCCCTCCAGCAGAAATCACACCTACGACGCTAAGCCCCTATGGCGCTAGATGAGGATCACGTCGTACAAGTTGGTTCACGTCGTAACCTGTCTAGTCTTCATATTTCTTACTTGCTCTTTATTTTCTCCTGTTTTAAATATTGTAAGACTTGTTTAAACCTTCATTTTACTTGTTTAATGGGCTTGGACTATATATATGTCCTCCCCAACACTTGTAACACATCTTTGTCTATTGAAACAAATCTACATTTCCAATTCAAAGATCACCCGAGAGCATACTCCCTCTCACACACCTTTGTATGTTTGTTGGGAAATATTCATCAACCTAGGATTGAAGCATCCCTTGTTGATCATCAAACCGAGGCTCGAGTGGAAGGATTGGATTGAGGTCAAGATTTCGAACATCTTGGTTGCTTCCCCCGACGACCCTTGCTGCGGTTTTGCTTCCTTATCTCTTGTTTTTCTATTCGGTTCATCTTCATCTATCTACCATCTTCTTAATCTTCCGCTTAATCTTCTCTTAATCTCCCTTAATCCTTTTCTAAGGAAGTTGGTAACCAAGAGATCCATGCCAACCACCCGCCACCGTAATGAACTGGGTACCAATAGCTGCTGGCATATGCCCGGAATGAAACAGGACCAAGTCTAGATTGGAATTGTTTGATCCTGTCACTTTTATTATCCCCATCACATGCATGCTTGAATTGTTTGCCAAACTGTGGCGAATCTAAAAATTTTGGTCATTGGGGCACGAGTGGTTGACTGGTTGTGATGGATGGGATGGTTCAGCGGGGGCTGGAGAAGGAACACGGATAGAGATATGGTAAGCTTTGGAGTGAAATTAGAGTTTGAGAATTGTAATAATTTATTTTGGTACGGGTGGCTTTATTGGGTTAAGCTTTCCCAAAACAACTTTATGCATTCACAAGGGGGTCCGGTTAAGGTGCGATTGCATCAAATCGCAGCACATCAAGGCCAAAATCTTGAGCGTCCAATTAAAATCCAAGGGTTGTAAATGCAAAAGGGTAAAGTTGTCCAATAAAAATATGGAACGCTTTTATTTAATTACGAAATTAACGGATTAGTACGTATCTTTAACGGATTTACTGCATATCTTAAACGGATTTGTATCCTAAAATATCTTACAACAGAAAAATTCACTGAAATTCACTAAAGCGTATTACTGACACAAATTATATTAATTTGCATCATTATTTTCAGCGATATCACGTTATACTTTTCAGCGATGGCATGTGCTTCATTTGTTTTTATTTTTAACGAAATTATTAATTCCTAACTAAAACATATTAATTTGTATCATTATTTTCAGCGAGGGAACGTAATACTTTTCAGCGATGAAAGGACCTTCATTTCATCGAGTTTATACTATTATTTTCAGCGATGACTTACAATTCTAATACACTTTGCAGAGATATTATATCTTTTCAGCGATGTATAAATATTCTTTTTAGCGATGAACAACTATTTCTTTAAGCGAGATCACAATATTCTTTTCAGCGATACATCATATGTTTTTATTTTTAACGAAATTATTAATTCCTAACTAAAACATATTAATTTGCATCATTATTTTCAGCGAGGGAACATAATACTATTCAGCGATGAAAAGTGCTTCATTTCATTGAGGTTGTACTATTATTTTCAGCGATGACTTACAATTCCTTGCCCCCAAGATGTGCAACAGTTTTCATCGAGATACTAATACACTTTGTAGAGATGATATATCTTTTCAGCGATGTATAAGTATTCCTTTCAGCGATGAACAAATATTTCTTTAAGCGAGATCACAATATACTTTTCAGCGATACATCATAAGTTTTTATTTTTAACGAAATTATTAATTCCTAATTAAAACATATTAATTTGTATCATTATTTTCAACGATAGAACATTATACTTTTCAGCGATGGTATGTGCTTCATTTCATCGAGATTATACTATTATTTTCAGCGATGACTTGAAATTCCTTTAAGCGAGATACTAATACGCTTTGCAGAGATGTTATAACTTTTCAGCGATGAACAACTATTCTTTTCAGCGAGTTCACTATATACTTTTCAGCGATACATCATAAAAACCATAATCACTGAAACAATTCATAACACTAAATCAGTTAAATCCATTCAAAGTCATAAAACATTCAACACCATAAATAAAACCATAAATCAAATTCCAAGGAAAACATTTCATTCAATCACAAAGTCATAAAAACATTCAACACCACCATTCAAAAAGTCATAAAAACATCCCAAAACATCACAAAAACAAGTCATTCCAAAACACCACCATTCAAAGTCATTCAAAAACATTCCAAACATATTAAACAGCAGGGATATGAGCAGGATCAGAGATGGCTTGATACATCGCCCTAAGCCTATGAATCAGATCTTCCCACATATTTGTAAAAGCCTTTTTGCGTTCTCTCAACTGCCCTGGAGTATTTGCAAATCAGACTTTAACGCTGCGATAATGCTTTGACATTTCACGCAGCTGTGTGGGATCAAATGAACGTCTGTTCACATCAACACCATTAGATCTACCTTCATTTTGGAGGACACCAATATGAGTATCCAGAGCTTCGAAGTGGGGATACATGATGTTATAAGATTTTTCAGCAGCCTCAATATCAGGATACTCAGTTGTAATTTTCAACAGAAATTCATGTGTTTCAACATATAAGAAAGATAACTTATTAACATATAAGATGTAAATATAAGATGCCATAATCAGTACAAAGCAATTCATAGCACTGAAATAATTTTTTGAAACAACCATAATCAGTTCAAAACAATCACTAAAACAACCATAATCAGTACAAAAACAATTCATAGCACTAAAACACCCATAATCACTGAAATAATTCATAACCCTAGAAACAACCATAATCAGTTCAAAACAAATCACTAAAACAACAATAATCAGTACAAAACAATTAATAACTAAAACAGCCATAAACACTTAAACAACTCATAACCCTAGAACAACCATAATCAGTTCAAACAGTTCAAACATAAACACTGAAACAATTCATAACCCTAGAACAACCATAATCAGTTCAAAACAATTTCAACCAAACCATTCTAACCATTAAAACCATAAAACAATTCAAACCATTAATCAAATGTTCCTAAGCATACTCAGTTGTAATTTCAATAAGAAATACCTGTGTTTCAACAAGAATATCTCGATGCTTCTTCGGCACAAACCCAGCGTCTAACATTTTTTCTATTAAATCGTTCAGTCCGCGCGCATTGTCACACATCGGATGTGTATCCTTCAGATAATTCCCGAACATCTCCCAGCATTGTGTGAACAAACTGCGACTGGAACTCTCTCCCGTGCATCTTCTTTTGGACGACATTTCTAAGAAATGAAGGTGATTCCGATTACGGTTTTGAGAAATTAGGGTTTAGAAATGAAGTTTCGAGAAATGAATGTGATTCCAGTTATAAGGCTCACAGTTTAAAAAATTTTCCGAGGCTCATTTAATTTTATTTAGGCCCATTTCATTTAGGCCACTCCATAAAAATGAAATATATTTCCTTCCATCACTGAAAACAACATATACACATCGCTTAAAATGCTTAATGTCGATCGCTGAAAATAATATAGAACCATCGCTTAAAATGCTATATTCACATGTACAAATATTTGTCGCTTAAATGAATGTATAAATATGAAATTTCAGAAAACTCAGAAAAAGATAAACATATCACGACAGAACTCAGAACTCAGAAACATACGTAAAATCAAAACGACGATCTATCACCATCGCTTAAAATGCTTCATGTCCATCGCTGAAAACAATATCGAACCATCGCTTAAAATGCTATATAAATATCGCTGAAAAATTGATTCTGACTTCGCTGATAATCACATGTACAAACATTTGTCGCTTAAATGAATGTATAAATATGAAATTTCAGAAAACTCAGAAAAAGAGAAATATATCACAACAGAACTCAGAACTTTTGTTCTACTTTTGGCCAAACTGTTTATATGCAATCCTCAAGTAATCTCTCACAAATTCTCGATTGGTGATCCTCACCAGCTTCAGTTCCCATGCTCCTTTGATCCGTTTGCATATTAGACTTCTGACTTTGTAGTCATAATGCATGATCTTGTTTTTATTTCCTGTGTTACAATGCTCCAGGGCCTTCTGATCCAATTCCATGAGGAGTTCGAGATAAGAAGTTCGGTAACGCTCCATCATGGCGGACACCATGTCTCTTTCCAGGGCTTCTTCCTTTAAATAAGACATATCTTGTGCTAGATCATATTTCAGATACTCCTCTGCCTCAGCATTGTTCATCGATCTGTACTGTCTTGCATTCTTTCTCAGCACTGGCCAGTTCTTATGCCTTATCTCATGTAGCACTTTTTTCCCTTAGAATTCTGATGTGCTCAGGAAATTCAGGATCCACATCCACATCAGTTCCTTTTTCAGTTATCCCAACCTGACCGAATCGCTTCAAATCAGCCAAATAGAGAATAATACTCCATAATTTACAAAGCCCATGTAAGAATAGAGAGATGTACATTTAAGCAATCACAAAAAGTGCAATATATATAAGCGATTAAACAATAGACATTTAAGCGATGAAACAATGTACATTTAAGCGATGAAAAGGTGTACATTTAAGCGATCAAAACAATTACATTTCAGCGATAAAAAATTGTACATTTCAGCGATCAAAAAAATAGTTCATTCATTCATCAAAAAACACTTCATTCATCATTGTTTCTTTTTCCGACCCTTTTTTGACTTAGGTGGTGCTGGTTTCTTTACCTCAAATGGCTGACTATGCTGGGCAACCAAATGCATCTCTCTACTCACTTCTCCAAGCACAAAATCTTTCTTTTCATTGACACCTGACATCAATATTTGAGCGCAGACCTTGGCTCTTTTTGCCAGATTGTACCTTTTGTTCTTCATTTCTGCCAACATGTCATCCATAATTAATCATTTCCAATAATCCATATATGACATGACAAAAACACCACAGCTGTGCTCATCTTTCTGCTCTGCCAACGGCGAGAAAAGCATACGATATGATGCAAACCATTTTTCAGAATTCATCAGTGTATTTCCCAGCATCCTGAAGTTATACCATATCCTATTCAAAACGTTATAATCAGCTGTCCACCCGCCTTCAGCATTCTTGCTGTTGAAGTATAAAATTCTTCTCTTTCTCATATCAACAGAAAAAGCAACCCAATGGTTTTGACGACAATATGGGAAGAAGAACTGGAACATTGAGTAAACATATAATTAGAATCTAATAATGATTAACTATATAAACAAAATTATCAAAACAAAAATGTATCTTACATTCTCTGCATTCAACACCACATCAATCATTTCTTCAGGGAAAACCTTGAAATCTTTCACGAATATATCAACAATTTCTGCATCATCTTTTAATGGTAAATCTGCATCCACCTCTGCCTCTGCAAATGTCTGTTTCAAAAGATACATTTCATGCATCAAAAAGAAGTTAAATATATATATGTATGTATGTATGTATGTATATATCAGACTCACAGCAAATAATGATGAAAAACAATATTTCATCATTGGTTTCCCGTTGGCTCTTTCGAATTCACGACGGTTGATCACTTTCGCATAACAGTTTATAACAACATCCGCAATATCAGTATCAACCCTCAGTGTTTCAATGTCAAGCTTGGACAAGTTCATTTCTTTATCATCATAAACAATCATGTTTTTCGCTTCAACCTTTCCTAGAATATTTGTAATGATAGCCCAAACAGCCACATTCAACTCTTCTGGAGTACATTTATATGACGCCTCAAATTCTGGATAGTCTTTAAATCGGGTATAAGTCATCTCCATGAATGTAAACTTATTGCATTTTTCTATAGGCTGGAGATCAATCATCATCACTTTACGAGGCATATACTTCTCCTTCAATTTCTCGATTGTCTTAGCTCTATCAACTGTCTTAGCTTGTTCCTGAAAATTACAGATGATATAGCTGAAAACTATTAATATTTCTCACACAGTATAATATATCAATCATCGCTGAAATATGCATTGTATCATCGCTGAAAAACATAAAAACCATCGCTGAAAAACATAAAAACCATCGCTGAAAACTATTAACATACCTCTGGATTCTCATCTGATACAACATTCTCATTCTCAGATATGCCCAAAGAAAAGGTTGGCACATCTTTTGCATGCATCTATACACATACTAGATTAAGTTAGAAAAAAAACTACAGACCATCGCTTTAAAACATAACAAACCATCGCTGAAAACTATTAAAATACCTCTGGATTCTCCAATACATTCGATACATCTTTCTCAGCGCCATCATGTGCTAACTAAAATCACACAAGAAAATATATCAAACATACTATAGTAAGTTAGAAAAAATACATCTATATACGTCACAAGTGATATAGCTAAAAACTATTAAAACAGTTAATGCAAACCAATCATCATATCATCGCTGAAAAATGCATCATATCGTCGCTGAAATGTGAACTAAATCATCGCTGAAAAACAAAAGAACAATCGCTGGAAACTATTAAAATACCTCTGGATTCTCAGCTCCATCATGTGCTACATCTTTCTCAGCCCCATCGTGTGCTAACTAAAAATCACACAAGAAAACATATCATAAACATTTTGTTACTATAATCCCTATAGCAAACATTTTGTTACTGTACATAGATTCAAAGAATCGAAATTGAAAGGGACTCGGAATCGAATTAAAGATCTCTGCAATAAAAATAAACAACATAGAAAAAACAAAAAAGAAAAAAGAATGTCAGAAACTACCTTCAAAAAATATTATGAAGTACAAAATTTATGAAACTACCTTCGGTACATTTTCAGGTAAATTTTCAGTCTCCGGGGCAACTCTCTCTTCAGTTTTATCTTGTACATTCCCAGCATCTACATCACCTCTTTCCCGCAAACTTGTCACCTCCGGACCCCCTTGACTCATCACAACATTTCCAGCTCCTGCTAATATACCCATCAAGAGTTCTCCTTCACTTGCAGTTATATCAAGATTATTTGACTGTTCTCCTTCACGACGTCGACCCACATTAATCAACTGTTCACCTGCATCTTGATCACAAGGGGGGTGTGGGGAAGGTTGAAGAGGATCACCTAAAGCAGGGGATTGAACAGGATCACCTAAAACTTCAACATCATCTCTGGATGCTTCTATGAGAGGATCAACATTGTCTGAAGCATCATCATCCCTATATTGGCAAGCAATGTTCACAATAGAGTCCATTGTGTGATCAGAAAGATGGACAACTGGTTCAGAATCAGTTGTCTCATTTGCATTAGCTTCATGCACGGGTGAATACATAGAGTGCAAGCTAGTAAGATTGGCAGCTTGTTCATTTCCACTAGCATTCAAATCCTCATTTTCTCCTAACTGCTCATCTCCTCCTCCATCCACACTCCTAGAAAGATTGGCAGTTGGTTCATTTGCACTAGAATTCACACGCTCAACTTCCACTTCTTTTCCACCACTCATTTTCTTCTTTAGATCAGAAACAAAAGTACTAATTCGATCGTCATCTTCCACATTCCTTTTTACAGCCTTCGATTTCTTCTTAAAGTCAATATCTGGATACTTTGCATTAAGGAAAACCTTCCAAATATCAACCATCTTCAAGTATCGATCCTTTTTACATGTAAATCCAACCAAATGAAGCTCTTCACGCTCATAGAAATCAAAAAAACATGTGCTGAAAAAACAAAAACAAACAAGATACATAATCAACAAATAATGACCATAATTAACAATATAAATCACATAACAAATATAAATTGCATAACAAACACAAAATTAAAATTACCATTAAGCAAAACAGGTCTCCACATGGGCATGCTTGAGTACTGGTTCCCTTATCCAATTTTGCCTTATACTCATTCAGAGATTTGATCAGAAATTGTCTAATATGAAGACACCAATTGTACCTTAAAGCTTCCTCCGGAGATCTAAGAAACTGAAAATACCTTTTGTTTACAACCCTCCCTGAGTTAGGAGTAAAGACTTTCTGCAGAGCAAACAATACATACATCCTCCAGTAGTCGTCTAATGGAATTTCAGTATTCTCCGTATTCTCTAAAATAGCTCTAAGATCCTTAACAGGTATTCGATTAGGCTCCTTCTTATTCTTAATAAGAGAATACTTGTCACAAAATTTATCAGCAAAATCATAACCAATCTCATTATTCTTCAAATCTATTATAAACTTATCGACTCCCCATGGCAAACCATATACTTTATGAATGTCTTCATCTGAAAACCTCCATCGACGGTTTTCATCAATAATAAAACATTCCTCCTGAATGCTCCACTGATTAATCAAAGTAATAACAGGATCAACCTTGAGCATGCACATATTGAACATAAGCAGACAACTAAAGCAAGTTTCGTGAATAAACTCTTTCTTCCCATCTCCGTCACTCTCGTTCAGGATTTTATTTAAAAGACAAATGCTAGATGGAACGCAACAGACCCGAGTATGCACTTTTTCAGCCATTCTTCAGAAGAAAAAAGAAAAGTATCACCGTTCACCGTTTCACTGATCAGAAAAACAATCGCCGTTTCACTGAGCGTCTACGGCGAACGCCGATTGTTTTTCTGATCAGTGAAACGGTGAACGGTGATACTTTTCTTTTTTCTTCTGAAGAATGGCTGAAAAAGTGCATACTCGGGTCTGTTGCGTTCCATCTAGCATTTGTCTTTTAAATAAAATCCTGAACGAGAGTGACGGAGATGGGAAGAAAGAGTTTATTCACGAAACTTGCTTTAGTTGTCTGCTTATGTTCAATATGTGCATGCTCAAGGTTGATCCTGTTATTACTTTGATTAATCAGTGGAGCATTCAGGAGGAATGTTTTATTATTGATGAAAACCGTCGATGGAGGTTTTCAGATGAAGACATTCATAAAGTATATGGTTTGCCATGGGGAGTCGATAAGTTTATAATAGATTTGAAGAATAATGAGATTGGTTATGATTTTGCTGATAAATTTTGTGACAAGTATTCTCTTATTAAGAATAAGAAGGAGCCTAATCGAATACCTGTTAAGGATCTTAGAGCTATTTTAGAGAATACGGAGAATACTGAAATTCCATTGGACGACTACTGGAGGATGTATGTATTGTTTGCTCTGCAGAAAGTCTTTACTCCTAACTCAGGGAGGGTTGTAAACAAAAGGTATCTTCAGTTTCTTAGATCTCCGGAAGAAGCTTTAAGGTACAATTGGCGTCTTCATATTAGACGATTTCTGATCAAATCTCTGAATGAGTATATGGCAAAATTGGATAAGGGAACTAGTGCTCAAGCACACCCCTGTGGAGACCTGTTTTGCTTAATGGTAATTTTAATTTTGTGTTTGTTATGCAATTTATATTTGTTATGTGATTTATATTGTTGATTATGGTCATTGTTTGTTAATTATGTATCTTGTTTGTTTTTGTTTTTTTCAACACATGTTTTTTGATTTCTATGAGCGTGAAGAGCTTCATTTGGTTGGATTTAGATGTAAAAAGGATCGATACTTGGAGATGGTTGATATTTGGAAGGTTTTCCCTAATGCAAAGTATCCAGATATTGACTTTAAGAAGAAATCGAACGCTGTGAAAAGGAATGTGGAAGATGACGATCGAATTAGTACTTTTGTTTCTGATCTAAAGAAGAAAAGGAGGGGTGGAAAAGAAGTGGAAGTTGAGCGTGTGAATTCTAGTGCAAATGAACCAACTGCCAATCTTTCTAGGAGTGTTGATGGAGGAGGAGATGAGCAGTTTGAATGAGGATTTGAATGCTATTGGAAATGAACAAGCTGCCAATCTTACTAGCTTGCACTCTATGTATTCACCCGTGCATGAAGCTAATGCAAATGAGACAACTGATTCTGAATCAGTTGTCCATCTTTCTGATCACACAATGGACTCTATTGTGAACATTGTTTGCCAATATAGGGATGCTGATGCTTCAGACAATGTTGATCCTCTCATAGAAGCATCCAGAGATGATGTTGAAGTTTTAGGTGATCCTGTTCAATCCCCTGTTTTAGGTGATCCTCTTCAACCTTCCCCACACTCCCCTTGTGATCAAGATGCAGGTCAACAGTTGATTAAAGTGGGTCGACGTCGTGAAGGAGAACAGTCAAATAATATAACTGCAAGTGAAGGAGAACTCTTGATGGGTATATTAGCAGGAGCTTGAAATGTTGTGATGAGTCAAGGGGTCCGGAGGTGACAAGTTTGCGGGAAGGAGGTGATGTAGATGCTGGGAATGTACAAGACAAAACTGAAGAGAGAGTTGCCCCGGAGACTGAAAATTTACCTGAAAATGTACCGAAGGTAGTTTTATAAATTTTGTACTTCATAATATTTTTGAAGGTAGTTTCTGACATTCTTTTTTATTTTTTGCTTTTTCTGTGTTGTTTATTTTTATTGCAGAGATCTTTAATTCGATTCCGAATCCCTTTCAGTTTCGATTCTTTGAATGTATGTACAGTAACAAAATGTTTTTGATATGTTTTCTGGTGTGATTTTTAGTTAGCACATGATGGGGCTGAGAAAGATGTAGCACATGATGCGGCTGAGAATCCAGAGGCATTTTAATAGTTTCAAGCGATTGTTCTTTTGTTTTTCAGCGATAATTTAGTTCACATTTCAGCGACGATATGATGCACTTTTCAGCGATGATATGATGATTGGTTTGCATTAACTGTTTTAATAGTTTTTAGCTATATCACTTGTGACGTATATAGAGGTATTTTTTCTAACTTACTATAGTATGTTTGATATATTTTCTTGTGTAATTTTAGTTAGCACATGATGGCGCTGAGAAAGATGTATCGAATGTATTGGAGAATCCAGAGGTATTTTAATAGTTTTCAGCGATGGTTTGTTATGTTTTAAAGCGATGGTCTGTAGTTTTTTTTTCTAACTTACTCTAGTATGTGTATAGATGCATGCAAAAGATGTGCCAACCTTTTCTTTGGGCATATCTGAGAATGAGAATGTTGTATCAGATGAGAATCCAGAGGTATATTAATAGTTTTCAGCGATGGTTTTTATGTTTTTCAGCGACGGTTTTTATGTTTTCAGCGATGATACAATGCATATTTCAGCGATGATTGATATATTATACTGTGTGAGAAATATTAATAGTTTTCAGCTATATCATCTGTAATTTTCAGGAACAAGCTAAGACAGTTGATAGAGCTAAGACAATCGAGAAATTGAAGGAGAAGTATATGCCTCGTAGAGTGATGATGATTGATCTCCAGCCTATAGAAAAATGCAATAAGTTTACATTCATGGAGATGACTTATACCCGATTTAAAGACTATCCAGAATTTGAGGCGTCATACAAATGTACTCTAGAAGAGTTGAATGTGGCTGTTTGGGCTATCATTACAAATATTCTAGGAAAGGTTGAAGCGAAAAACATGATTGTGTATGATGATAAAGAAATGAACTTGTCCAAGCTTGACATTGAAACACTGAGGGTTGATAGTGATATTGCGGATGTTGTTATAAACTGTTATACGAAAGTGATCAACCGTCGTGAATTCGAAAGAGCCAACGGGAAACCAATGATGAAATATTGTTTTTCATCATTATTTGCTGTGAGTCTGATATATACATACATACATACATACATATATATATATTTAACTTCTTTTTGATGCATGAGATGTTGTATCTTTTGAAACAGACATTTGCAGAGGTGGATGCAGATTTACCATTAAAAGATGGTGCAGAAATTGTTGATATATTCGTGAAAGATTTCAAGTTTTTCCCTGAAGAAATGATTGATGTGGTGTTGAATGCAGAGAATGTAAGATACATTTTTGTTTTGATAATTTTGTTTATATAGTTGATCATTATTAGATTCTAATTATATGTTTACTCAATGTTCCAGTTCTTCTTCCCATATTGTCGTCAAAACCATTGGGTTGCTTTTTCTGTTGATATGAGAAAGAGAATAATTTTTTATTTCAACAGTAAGAATGCTGAAGGCGGGGGGGACAGCTGATTATAACGTTTTGAATAGGATATGGTATAACTTCAGGATGCTGGAAAATACACTGATGAATTCTGAAAAATGGTTTGCATCATATCGTATGCTTTTCTCGCCGTTGGCAGAGCAGAAAGATGAGCACAGCTGTGGTGTTTTTGTCATGTCATATATGGATTATTGGGAAGGATTAATTATGGATGACATGTTGGCAGAAATGAAGAACAAAAGGTACAATCTGGCAAAAAGAGCCAAGGTGTGCGCTTAAATATTGATGTCAGGTGTCAATGAAAAGAAAGATTTTGTGCTTGGAGAAGTGAGTAGAGATGCATTTGGTTGC
The DNA here is from genome assembly GCA_030278955.1 of Hygrophila difformis. Taxonomy (NCBI): domain Eukaryota; kingdom Viridiplantae; phylum Streptophyta; class Magnoliopsida; order Lamiales; family Acanthaceae; genus Hygrophila; species Hygrophila difformis. The sequence continues at coordinate 1,812,727 of JAOANR010000004.1, forward strand.
CCAGCATAGTCAGTTATTTGAGGTAAAGAAACCAGCACCACCTAAGTCAAAAAAGGGTCGGAAAAAGAAACAATGATGAATGAAGTGTTTTTTGATGAATGAATGAACTGTTTTTTTGATCGCTGAAATGTACAATTTTTTATCGCTGAAATGTAATTGTTTTGATCGCTTAAATGTACACATTTTCATCGCTTAATTCTACATTGTTTCATCGCTTAAATGTCTATTGTTTAATCGCTTATATATATTGCACTTTTTGTGATTGCTTAAATGTACATCTCTCTATTCTTACATGGGCTTTGTAAATTATGGAGTATTATTCTCTATTTGGCTGATTTGAAGCGATTTGGTCAGGTTGGGATAGCTGAAAAAGGAACTGATGTGGGTGTGGATCCTGAATTTCCTGAGCACATCAGAATTCTAAGGGAAAAAGTGCTACATGAAAGAAGGCAAAAGAACTGACCAGTGCTGAGAAAGAATGCAAGACAGTACAGATTGATGAACAAGGCTGAGGTAGAAGAGTATCTGAAATATGATCTGGCACAAAATATGTCTTATTTAAAAGAAGCCCTGGAAAGAGACATGGTGTCCGCCATGATGGAACGTTACAGAACTTCTTATCTCGAACTCCTCATGGAATTGGATCAGAAGGCCCTGGAGCATTGTAACACAGGAAATAAAAACAAGATCATGCATTATGACTACAAAGTCAGAAGTCTAATCTGCAAACAGATCAAAGGAGCATGGGAACTGAAGCTGGTGAGGATCACCAATCGAGAATTTGTGAGAGATTACTTGAGGATTGCACATAAACAGTTTGGCCAAAAGTAGAACAAAAGTTCTGAGTTCTGTTGTGATATGTTTCTCTTTTTCTGAGTTTTCTGAAATTTCATATTTATACATTCATTTAAGCGACAAATGTTTGTACATGTGATTATCAGCGAAGTCAGAATCATTTTTTTTAGCGATATTTATATAGCATTAAGCGATGGTTCGATATTGTTTTCAGCGATGGACATGAAGCATTTTAAGCGATGGTGATAGATCGTCGTTTTGATTTTATGTATGTTTATGAGTTCTGAGTTCTGTTGTGATATGTTTCTCTTTTTCTGAGTTTTCTGAAATTTCATATTTATACATTCATTTAAGCGACAAATGTTTGTACATGTGAATATAGCATTTTAAGCGATGGTTCTATATTGTTTTCAGCGATCGACATTAAGTATTTTAAGCGATGTGTATATGTTGTTTTCAGCGATGGAAGAAAATATATTTCATTTTTATGGAGTGGCCTAAATGAAATGGGCCTAAATAAAATTAAATGGGCCTCGGAAATTTTTTTAAACTGTGAGCCTTATAAATGGAATCACATTCATTTCTCGAAACTTCATTTCTAAACCCTAATTTCTCAAAACCATAATCGGAATCACCTTCATTTCTCAGAAATGTCGTGCAAAAGAAGATGCACGGTAGAGAGTTCCAGTCGCAGTTTGTTCACACAATGCTGGGAGATGTTCGGGAATTATCTGAAGGATACACATCCGACGTGTGACAATGCGCGCGGACTGAACGATTTAATAGAAAAAATGTTAGACGCTGGGTTTGTGCCGAAGAAGCATCGAGATATTCTTTTTGAAACACATGTATTTCTTATTGAAATTACAAGTGAGTATGCTTAGGAACCTTTGATTAATGGTTTGAATTGTTTTAAGGTTTTAATGGTTAGAATGGTTTGGTTGGAATTGTTTTGAACTGATTTATGGTTTTTAATGCTGTTTTGAACTGATTATGGTTGTTCTAGGGTTACGAATTGTTTCAGTGTTTATGTTTGAACTGTTTGAACTGATTATGGTTGTTCTAGAGTTATGAGTTGTTTAAGTGTTTATGGTTGTTTTAGTTATTAATTGTTTTGTACTGATTATTGTTGTTTTAGTGATTTGTTTTGAACTGATTATGATTGTTTCTAGGGTTATGAATTGTTTCAGTGATTATGGGTGTTTTAGTGCTATGAATTGTTTTTGTACTGATTATGGTTGTTTTAGTGATTGTTTTGAACTGATTATGGTTGTTTTTGTACTGATTATGGTTGTTTCAAAAAATTGTTTCAGTGCTATGAATTGCTTTGTACTGATTATGACATCTTATATTTACATCTTATATGTTAATAAGCTATCTTTCTTATATGTTGAAACACAGGAATTTCTGTTGAAAATTATAACTGAGTATCCTGATATTGAGGCTGCTGAAAAATCTTATAACATCATGTATCCCCACTTCGAAGCTCTGGATATTCATATTGGTGTTCTCCAAAATGAAGGCAGATCTAATGGTGTTGATGTGAACAGACGTTCATTTGATCCCACACAGCTGCGTGAAATGTCAAAGCATTATCGCAGCGTTAAAGTCTCATTTGCAAATACTCCAGGGCAGTTGAGAGAACACAAAAAGGCTTTTACAAATATGTGGGAAGATCTGATTCATAGGCTTAGGGCGATGTATCAAGCCATCTCTGATCCTGCTCATATCCCTGCTGTTTAATATGTTTGGAATGTTTTTGAATGACTTTGAATGGTGTTTTGGAATGACTTGTTTTTGTGATGTTTTGGGATTTTTTTATGACTTTTTGAATGGTGGTGTTGAATGTTTTTATGACTTTGTGATTGAATGAAATGTTTTCCTTGGAATTTGATTTATGGTGTTGAATGTTTTATGACTTTGAATGGATTTAACTGATTTAGTGTTATGAACTGTTTCAGTGATTATGGTTTTTATGATGTATCGCTGAAAAGTATATAGTGAACTCGCTTAAAAGAATAGTTCATCGCTGAAAAGTTATAACATCTCTGCAAAGCGTATTAGTATCTCGCTTAAAGGAATTTCAAGTCATCGCTGAAAATAATAGTACAATCTCGATGAATGAAGCACATACCATCGCTGAAAAGTATAATGTTCTATCGCTGAAAATAATGATACAAATTAATATGTTTTAATTAGGAATTAATAATTTCGTTAAAAATAAAAACTTATGATGTATCGCTGAAAAGAATATTGTGATCTCGCTTAAAGAAATATTTGTTCATTGCTGAAAGGAATACTTATACATCGCTGAAAAGATATATCATCTCTGCAAAGTGTATTAGTATCTCGATGAAAACTGTTGCACATCTTGGGGGCAAGGAATTGTAAGTCATCGCTGAAAATAATAGTACAATCTCGATGAAATTAAACACTTTTCATCGCTGAATAGTATTATGTTCCCTCGCTGAAAATAATGATGCAAATTACTAATATGTTTTAGTTAGGAATTAATAATTTCGTTAAAAATAAAAACATATGATGTATCGCTGAAAAGAATATTGTGATCTCGCTTAAAGAAATAGTTGTTCATCGCTGAAAAGAATACTTATACATCGCTGAAAAGATATAATATCTCTGCAAAGTGTATTAGAATTGTAAGTCATCGCTGAAAATAATAGTATAAACTCGATGAAATGAAGGTCCTTTCATCGCTGAAAAGTATTACGTTCCCTCGCTGAAAATAATGATACAAATTAATATGTTTTAGTTAGGAATTAATAATTTCGTTAAAAATAAAAACAAATGAAGCACATGCCATCGCTGAAATGTATAACGTGATATCGCTGAAAATAATGATACAAATTAATATAATTTGTGTCAGTAATACGCTTTAGTGAATTTTAGTGAATTTTTCTGTTGTAAGATATTTTAGGATACAAATCCGTTTAAGATATGCAGTAAATCCGTTAAAGATACGTACTAATCCGTTAATTTCGTAATTAAATAAAACCGTTCCATATTTTTATTGGACAACTTTACCCTTTTGCATTTACAATCTTTGGATTTTAATTGGACGCTCAAGATTTTGGCCTTGATGTGCTGCGATTTGATGCAATCGCACCTTAACCGGATCCTATTTAAAATATCTAAACGAGGAAAAATAATCACTTTTAAAAAACTGAAATATATTTTTAAAGAATTTTAGTTCTATCTTAATTGTACAATTACCAACACAATATTTTAAATATAAAATTGAATTGTATCTTTTAGGCTATGGTTAAAAATTTTAAATCAAATTAAAAAAAAATATAAAATAAAATTCAAATTTAAGCTACCGGCTCGAGCTCGAGCTTAGCAAAAAAAACAAAAAAAAATACTCGCGAACTACTGAGCTCGAACTCGAACTCGATGATATTCGAGCTCAAGCTCGAGCTCGAACTCGAACTCGATATCGGCCGTCAAGCTCAAGCTCAAGTACCATGGTACGAGCTCGACTCGACTCGATAACACCCCTACTCATAACCATTCAAGCCCATTGGTGATTTGAGTTAAATTGATGTATTAGTTTTAAATTATTTTAATTTTAGGGGTAATTTCTTTTCGATTGTTCCATAGACTAGTAGACAAAAAAAGAAGTATTATGTTAGCTTTGGTTGGAAATATTTATAGGTTCGACAAATTTGGAATGGGGATCCCATATACTTTTAAACCCGGGGGCCAATACTATTAAACTGACTGGTGGCGCTGGCCCCCACACTCCTCCCTCCACTTACTTAGAGATCTGCCGGTTTTGCCAAATTAAATCTCCATTTTCATGTCCGGAGCCTCGAGAAAACACACAGCTTGCTCGTCAAGAGTTAATAGCCCTAACCCATTCATATCAACCAAAAGTGGTGGGATGCTGCAAATACAAGTATATTCTAAACATATAGTATGTTTGACTGGCTTGGAGTCAACCCCTCCTAACAGAATGTCCATAGAACCATTTGATGAAATGAAATAAGACTTTGCAAAGGATAACCCCTACATTATTATAAGGCGCAACCCAAGACCATATAGATCTGGAAAAATAGGAAAAATCATACCATTATTACCATAGATGCGAAATCGCCCAACGAAAAGATTTGGTTGACAATGAACCTATGGAGACAAGCTACCAAATGAGAAGATCCTCGTCTAGTTAATTTTCAAAGTATTAATAATTAGTAAAGTTATCCAGATTTACTCCCTCCCAAGGGAAGATGTTAACCCAATTATATATATATATATATATATATATTAATGAAATATTTCCCAAGCCAGAACTAGCCTATTGAAAGAGCTCCAATCCCAGCTTTCAAAAGGGCCCGAAACCTCCTCCGGAGACAGTTACGTCCCAGAAACCCCAACCCCAGCCCGAGTCAACATGATTACCGACATACAACCCTTTCCGCAAACCGTCTCTTCTATACAACCTCAACCCATTCCTCAAACCCGCTTTAACTCATCATCTGTCTACAACTGGAACCTGGATGGCCTTGGAGAACATCAGATCCTTCTAATGCTCCAACAAATGACAATGGCAGCCAATGCCTATAGAGCGCAAGGACACATAGAAGACAAAGCCATAGCCGAAATCCTTATCGCAGGATTTTCTGGGCAACTAAAAGGATGGTGGGACTTCCATCTTACCGAATCCCAATACGAAGATTCTATCAACAGCATTGTCCAAGCCAAAACCTTCACCCTCAATGAACTCAAAAAAGATATCTACGTTGCCAGGATTGACAACCAGTTACAACAAAAAACAATCCAACAACGGATTGCCGATTTCCATAAACAGATAACAGATCAGGCCTGCTCCGATCTTCCAACTGCGTTTTGGGAAAGAAAAAAACATGTTGTCACACTCCCATATATGCCCTCTTTTTCTGAGGAAAAAATCCCCACTAAAGCACACGCTATTCAAATGAATAGTGACCTCATGGAATTCTGCAGAAAAGAAATCCAGGATTTACAGCAGAAAAAGCTCATCTCCCCTTCTAAATCCCCTTGGAGTTGTGCCGCTTTCTATGTCAACAAAGCTTCTGAAGTCGAAAGGGGGACACCTCGGTTAGTCATTAACTATGCTCCTCTTAACAGAGTCCTCCAATGGATCAGGTACCCCATTCCAAACAAAAAAGATCTCCTCCAAAGACTCTATGATGCATATCTATTTTCAAAATTTGATATGAAATCAGGATTCTGGCAGGTCCAAATAACTCCGCAAGATAGGTATAAAACTGCTTTTACTGTCCCCTTTGGACAGTACGAGTGGAATGTTATGCCTTTTGGTTTAAAAAATGCCCCCTCTGAATTCCAAAAGATTATGAATGACATCTTCAATGACTATTACAAATTCTGTATTGTTTATATTGATGATGTTCTAATCTTTTCCAAATCCATAGAAGAACACTTCAAACACCTCCGAATTTTCCTTTCGGTTGCAAAGAAGAACGGATTAGTCATCTCTGAACCAAAGATTAGTCTGTTTCAGACGAAAGTAAGATTCTTAGGTCACTATATCACCCAGGGTACAATTACTCCCATCGAAAGATCCCTAATCTTTGCAGAAAAATTCCCTGATAAAATCCTTGACAAAACACAGCTTCAACGATTCCTTGGAAGCCTGAACTATGTTCTTGACTACTATCCGAACATAAAATCTAAACTAAAACCTCTCCATGATAGGCTGCAGAAAAATCCCGCACCGTGGACAGATGCTCATACTAGCCTAGTCCAAGAGGTAAAAAAGCAGGTAAAAGAAATCCCATGTCTCTATCTTGCAGATCCAACTCTTCCTAAAATTGTTGAAACAGATGCTTCCGACATAGGCTACGGAGGGATTCTGAAGCAAGTCAAGGACGGAAAAGAGTGCATCATCCAGTTCACCTCAGCACACTGGAACGCCACTCAAAGAAATTATTCTACAATCAAAAAAGAGATCTTAAGCATAGTCCTTTGTATCCTTAAATTCCAAGGGGATCTGATCAACCAAAAATTCATTCTCAGGGTTGATTGCAAAAGTGCTAAGGAAATCCTTCAAAAGGATGTCCAAAACTTAGTCTCTAAACAAATTTTTGCTAGATGGCAGGGACTCTTAAGTGCTTTCGATTTTGATATTGAATATATTAAAGGTGAAAATAATTACATTCCTGATTTTCTAACCCGTGAATTTCTGCAAAACAGGGAAAATGCCTCCCAAACCGGTCAGAATATACACTGATAAAGAACTGAGGACCCGAGCCAGCAAGAAGGTCACTGCGAGTACTGCGCAGAATAAAAATACTCACAAATCCCTCAAAGAAAGGTTTGAAAAAGGAGATTCTCATGTTGGTGCTATCGACTCCTCAAACGGTAACTTTCAATACTTTGTTACTTGGAGCCCCACACACAGCCAACACGAGTCTGACCCTGATGATCAAAATCCCGAATCCCCTGACAATCCACCCGAATCCCCTAAAAATAACAAAAAGATCTCAGAAATCCCAGCACCCATACCCCTCCAGCAAATTCCCCAGGCTAATGAATCCCCAGCCATTGATCAGCAAAAAACCATCTCTGATACATACTCATCTTCCTCATTTGCCAAAAAGACCTCCGACTCCACTATCCAATCTACACAACCCTCCCCAACAGAATGGTTCCTCAAATTACAATTCCAGAATATGATAACTATAGAACCTGGTTTTGACAGAGAAGATCCTTATGTTACAGCAGAAGCCATTTTTGGGAAAAACATCTGGTTCAAAAAATTCGATGATGACAAATCCCAACTCTATTATGAGTCCATCCTCGAATTTACAGAATCAGCCCAGATTAAGCATGAAAAATCCAGATCCAATCCCTCTGAAATTATATACTCCCAGTGCAAAATCTTCAGAGTCATTCCACCCTCAAAATGGTATGGATCCCTTACCGAACCAATTGCTTTTGGCACAAAATATAAATCCCACCCATTCGCCAAAAAACACTTCAACTACTTTGAATACCAGCAGGCCTGGTTCAATGCCTTTTGGGTAACAAACCCGACCAAATACCATACCTGGTTATTCTATTTTGATAGATCCACAGACCTGAATTCCTACCCGATCTGGTGGTCCAGTTGGTGGAACCATTTTGGTTCAGTTCCGCAGATACTACCGTCCCTGGTTCAACAGTCCTTTGAAATTTTCTCCTCCTAATATCATCCTACCCCCCATGAAAAAGATTCCTTTGACCTCCTCACCAATTTCTGCACAAAGTTCTATTGTCCATGGATATTTACCCGGAGTCTAGAAATTCATGGTTCTCCGCAACGAGTCCTGAGGAGAAGATTTAAAGTCAAATGGTGGAACAAGTGTAACATTGTTAGAAGCATCTTTCCAGAACAAGTTGAACAGTGGATCCAACAAGACAAGAAACGAAGAAGCATCACTGAAAAACGAACACCTGCACAAATCATGTTTGAAGAACGTAAGAATCATATCGCAGCAAGGATTGCCGCTGCAAAAACCCCGGAAGAAGCAATGAAAATCATGCAAGAACTCCAAACACCTCCTGATAGTGCATCGACTTCCGAAGGTACATCATCTTGTTTTGGAAATAGTGGGTTTTTTTTTTTTTAAAAAAAAAAAAAAAAAAGAAAACCCACTCGCAGCATCACTTCGTTCCTCTTGCAATTTTCTGTTGAACAAAAATGCTCCGAGAAGATCCCGCAGGAGCCTGAAAAAAAAAAAAAAAAAAAAAGTCATGTGATTTTATCTGCTTTGTTACAGTCAATATTTAAGTTTGATCATGCTCCGAAAAAATCCCGCCGGAGCCTGTCCCAGACTTAAAAAAAAAAAAAAAAAAAAAAGAGAAAATGATGATAAATCAGATTATTCCCCGCAAAATGCGGAGGCATGTCACCACTACTTTCACACCTTGTCCGCCACATTTGTCACCACTCACCCCGAATTTGCAATTCGGTCCCCCAAGTTTCGGATATTCAACATCATAATTTGCTGAAAGGCCCTCCGCCATCCCCTATATATAGAGCCATTGCTGGAAGAAGAAGGGCAAGTTTTGAAGCACGACCCTAGTGAGAGAAAGAGTGAAATCCCACCGGAAGAATCCCGCCGGAGCCGACTTCCTCCGATCATCAAGAGTTGTCATTTCTGTTTGAGTGTTTGTCATTCCTGTTTGAGTGTTCATGTTAGAGTGATAGCATAGCTGTGTCTTAGTTGGTTGTGAGTTCCTATATGTGCATAATTTCTAGCATAGTTGAGTGACCGGAAATCCTGTACAAGTCACCGGAATAGCGTTGTAATACCAGTCCCAGTCACGAGTGATTATCCTTGAATCCCGAGGATCCAGAGGTAAAACCCTCACTTTGGGAAGTCTGAGTACCAAGTATCACTTATTAGATTATGAGGCAGACCTAATAAAAAGCGGTTAAATATTCCAAATTACTGTTGTTTCCCGGCTACTCTATATCATGGACGGCGTTGCCTCCTCTCTAACATCATAACTCTTCCCTCCCCCTTTTTACATTATGTTACACTGCACCATGGACGGCTTTGCCGCCTTGCTAACTATCTAACTCCCCCTTTCCCCATTTAATTTTCTGCTATTAACTTAGGACTGGCCTGGCCAGACTACTAACTTCATCCCACCCCTTCACACCTCTCGGGTTCATTCTCGAGTTAGATGGTTTTGACACCATCATATGTAGTTTCGATCATCTTCCGCAGAATCAAAGAGTGTAAAGATGATCGAAAGAGTGTAAAGATGATCGAAACTACATATGATGGTGTCAAAACCATCTAACTCGAGAATGAACCCGAGAGGTGTGAAGGGGTGGGATGAAGTTAGTAGTCTGGCCAGGCCAGTCCTAAGTTAATAGCAGAAAATTAAATGGGGAAAGGGGGAGTTAGATAGTTAGCAAGGCGGCAAAGCCGTCCATGGTGCAGTGTAACATAATGTAAAAAGGGGGAGGGAAGAGTTATGATGTTAGAGAGGAGGCAACGCCGTCCATGATATAGAGTAGCCGGGAAACAACAGTAATTTGGAATATTTAACCGCTTTTTATTAGGTCTGCCTCATAATCTAATAAGTGATACTTGGTACTCAGACTTCCCAAAGTGAGGGTTTTACCTCTGGATCCTCGGGATTCAAGGATAATCACTCGTGACTGGGACTGGTATTACAACGCTATTCCGGTGACTTGTACAGGATTTCCGGTCACTCAACTATGCTAGAAATTATGCACATATAGGAACTCACAACCAACTAAGACACAGCTATGCTATCACTCTAACATGAACACTCAAACAGGAATGACAAACACTCAAACAGAAATGACAACTCTTGATGATCGGAGGAAGTCGGCTCCGGCGGGATTCTTCCGGTGGGATTTCACTCTTTCTCTCACTAGGGTCGTGCTTCAAAACTTGCCCTTCTTCTTCCAGCAATGGCTCTATATATAGGGGATGGCGGAGGGCCTTTCAGCAAATTATGATGTTGAATATCCGAAACTTGGGGGACCGAATTGCAAATTCGGGGTGAGTGGTGACAAATGTGGCGGACAAGGTGTGAAAGTAGTGGTGACATGCCTCCGCATTTTGCGGGGAATAATCTGATTTATCATCATTTTCTCTTTTTTTTTTTTTTTTTTTTTTTTAAGTCTGGGACAGGCTCCGGCGGGATTTTTTCGGAGCATGATCAAACTTAAATATTGACTGTAACAAAGCAGATAAAATCACATGACTTTTTTTTTTTTTTTTTTTTTTTTTTTTTTTTTTTTCAGGCTCCTGCGGGATCTTCTCGGAGCATTTTTGTTCAACAGAAAATTGCAAGAGGAACGAAGTGATGCTGCGAGTGGGTTTTCTTTTTTTTTTTTTTTTTTTTTTTTTTTTTTAAAAAAAAAACCCACTATTTCCAAAACAAGATGATGTACCTTCGGAAGTCGATGCACTATCAGGAGGTGTTTGGAGTTCTTGCATGATTTTCATTGCTTCTTCCGGGGTTTTTGCAGCGGCAATCCTTGCTGCGATATGATTCTTACGTTCTTCAAACATGATTTGTGCAGGTGTTCGTTTTTCAGTGATGCTTCTTCGTTTCTTGTCTTGTTGGATCCACTGTTCAACTTGTTCTGGAAAGATGCTTCTAACAATGTTACACTTGTTCCACCATTTGACTTTAAATCTTCTCCTCAGGACTCGTTGCGGAGAATCATGAATTTCTAGACTCCAGGTAAATATCCATGGACAATAGAACTTTGTGCAGAAATTGGTGAGGAGGTCAAAGGAATCTTTTTCATGGGGGGTAAGATGATATTGGGAGGAGAAAATTTCAAAGGACTGTTGAACCAGGGACGGTAGTATCTGCGGAACTGAACCAAAATGGTTCCACCAACTGGACCACCAGATCGGGTAGGAATTCAGGTCTGTGGATCTATCAAAATAGAATAACCAGGTATGGTATTTGGTCGGGTTTGTTACCCAAAAGGCATTGAACCAGGCCTGCTGGTATTCAAAGTAGTTGAAGTGTTTTTTGGCGAATGGGTGGGATTTATATTTTGTGCCAAAAGCAATTGGTTCGGTAAGGGATCCATACCATTTTGAGGGTGGAATGACTCTGAAGATTTTGCACTGGGAGTATATAATTTCAGAGGGATTGGATCTGGATTTTTCATGCTTAATCTGGGCTGATTCTGTAAATTCGAGGATGGACTCATAATAGAGTTGGGATTTGTCATCATCGAATTTTTTGAACCAGATGTTTTTCCCAAAAATGGCTTCTGCTGTAACATAAGGATCTTCTCTGTCAAAACCAGGTTCTATAGTTATCATATTCTGGAATTGTAATTTGAGGAACCATTCTGTTGGGGAGGGTTGTGTAGATTGGATAGTGGAGTCGGAGGTCTTTTTGGCAAATGAGGAAGATGAGTATGTATCAGAGATGGTTTTTTGCTGATCAATGGCTGGGGATTCATTAGCCTGGGGGATTTGCTGGAGGGGTATGGGTGCTGGGATTTCTGAGATCTTTTTGTTATTTTTAGGGGATTCGGGTGGATTGTCAGGGGATTCGGGATTTTGATCATCAGGGTCAGACTCGTGTTGGCTGTGTGTGGGGCTCCAAGTAACAAAGTATTGAAAGTTACCGTTTGAGGAGTCGATAGCACCAACATGAGGATCTCCTTTTTCAAATCTTTCTTTGAGGGATTTGTGAGTATTTTTATTCTGCGCAGTACTCGCAGTGACCTTCTTGCTGGCTCGGGTCCTCAGTTCTTTATCAGTGTATATTCTGACCGGTTTGGGAGGCATTTTCCCTGTTTTGCAGAAATTCACGGGTTAGAAAATCAGGAATGTAATTATTTTCACCTTTAATATATTCAATATCAAAATCGAAAGCACTTAAGAGTCCCTGCCATCTAGCAAAAATTTGTTTAGAGACTAAGTTTTGGACATCCTTTTGAAGGATTTCCTTAGCACTTTTGCAATCAACCCTGAGAATGAATTTTTGGTTGATCAGATCCCCTTGGAATTTAAGGATACAAAGGACTATGCTTAAGATCTCTTTTTTGATTGTAGAATAATTTCTTTGAGTGGCGTTCCAGTGTGTTGAGGTGAACTGGATGATGCACTCTTTTCCGTCCTTGACTTGCTTCAGAATCCCTCCGTAGCCTATGTCGGAAGCATCTGTTTCAACAATTTTAGGAAGAGTTGGATCTGCAAGATAGAGACATGGGATTTCTTTTACCTGCTTTTTTACCTCTTGGACTAGGCTAGTATGAGCATCTGTCCACGGTGCGGGATTTTTCTGCAGCCTATCATGGAGAGGTTTTAGTTTAGATTTTATGTTCGGATAGTAGTCAAGAACATAGTTCAGGCTTCCAAGGAATCGTTGAAGCTGTGTTTTGTCAAGGATTTTATCAGGGAATTTTTCTGCAAAGATTAGGGATCTTTCGATGGGAGTAATTGTACCCTGGGTGATATAGTGACCTAAGAATCTTACTTTCGTCTGAAACAGACTAATCTTTGGTTCAGAGATGACTAATCCGTTCTTCTTTGCAACCGAAAGGAAAATTCGGAGGTGTTTGAAGTGTTCTTCTATGGATTTGGAAAAGATTAGAACATCATCAATATAAACAATACAGAATTTGTAATAGTCATTGAAGATGTCATTCATAATCTTTTGGAATTCAGAGGGGGCATTTTTTAAACCAAAAGGCATAACATTCCACTCGTACTGTCCAAAGGGGACAGTAAAAGCAGTTTTATACCTATCTTGCGGAGCTATTTGGACCTGCCAGAATCCTGATTTCATATCAAATTTTGAAAATAGATATGCATCATAGAGTCTTTGGAGGAGATCTTTTTTGTTTGGAATGGGGTACCTGATCCATTGGAGGACTCTGTTAAGAGGAGCATAGTTAATGACTAACCGAGGTGTCCCTCTTTCGACTTCAGAAGCTTTGTTGACATAGAAAGCAGCACAACTCCAAGGGGATTTAGAAGGGGAGATGAGCTTTTTCTGCTGTAAATCCTGGATTTCTTTTCTGCAGAATTCCATGAGGTCACTATTCATTTGAATAGCGTGTGCTTTAGTGGGGATTTTTTCCTCAGAAAAAGAGGGCATATATGGGAGTGTGACAACATGTTTTTTTCTTTCCCAAAACGCAGTTGGAAGATCGGAGCAGGCCTGATCTGTTATCTGTTTATGGAAATCGGCAATCCGTTGTTGGATTGTTTTTTGTTGTAACTGGTTGTCAATCCTGGCAACGTAGATATCTTTTTTGAGTTCATTGAGGGTGAAGGTTTTGGCTTGGACAATGCTATTGATAGAATCTTCGTATTGGGATTCGGTAAGATGGAAGTCCCACCATCCTTTTAGTTGCCCAGAAAATCCTGCGATAAGGATTTCGGCTATGGCTTTGTCTTCTATGTGTCCTTGCGCTCTATAGGCATTGGCTGCCATTGTCATTTGTTGGAGCATTAGAAGGATCTGATGTTCTCCAAGGCCATCCAGGTTCCAGTTGTAGACAGATGATGAGTTAAAGCGGGTTTGAGGAATGGGTTGAGGTTGTATAGAAGAGACGGTTTGCGGAAAGGGTTGTATGTCGGTAATCATGTTGACTCGGGCTGGGGTTGGGGTTTCTGGGACGTAACTGTCTCCGGAGGAGGTTTCTGGCCCTTTTGAAAGCTGGGATTGGAGCTCTTTCAATAGGCTAGTTCTGGCTTGGGAAATATTCAGGGAGGTGGCTTTAGAGATTTCAAAAGGTTTAAACAGGGGTTTTTTGAGGGGTGAAGCTTTGGAGGGGGATTCTTTAGATTTGGTTTGGTTGAACTGGGTGTCAGTGAGATGGGATTCGATTCGGTCAAGTTGTTTACCAATGGTATTGAGATGTATGTTTGTGTAGTTGGCTTGGGCAATCAGGTTTTTGAGATTAACTTCAACTTTCTCATTGGCATTCTTAAGAGGGGCAGTCTCAATCGGTTGGTCTTTGACAGAGAATTTGAAAGCCTGGAGAGGTGGGTGGGTTTGGTTAAAAGTTTTGTCACTAGAAACTGTTTCCCAATAGGGTTTTCTGGTAGTAATAGGGTTGATGGTTTTGCTGACAGGGTAAGTACTTTGGTAGAGTTCAAACCATGTGAAAAAGGGGATGAGGGTTTTGGCTTCTGAGATGAATGAATAGAAGGATGTTTGGATTTCAGATCGGATATGGGAGAAATTTTTGAAGAACCAGGCTCTTTTTTGTGTGTTTTCTTCCGAGTAGAAGTCTTCATGGAGAACAAGCTTGTTGATAACAAAATTGCCTTCAATGACATTTAGCTCATTTATGTTTTCAGTAACGGAGGAAAATGTGGGGCTGGATGGTTCATCAATAAGATCTTCGTCACGTCTGTGATAAATGGACTTAGGGATAGGTGAGGAGAAATTTACGTCTTTCAGAGGAGACGTGGGAATGTCAGAGGTGGAATATCGGGGTGGTTTCGTTGGGCTACCAAACTGAGAAATTCTTCCAAGGCTTATGGTACTTCCCTCAGAATCATCAGAATGTTGGTCAAAGTTCCTCTGATAGGAGGTATTTCTGTGGAACGAGAGTTTGACCTGTCCGGTGCTGTCCTGAGAGATGGATTTTAAATGAGGGTTTGGCGGGGGCATAGATGGCCTTTCTGGTTCAACGGCTTCGTCAAGAATCCATTCTTCTGGAAGGGTTATGTCCTTCCATTGGAGGGATCTGGCGACAACAGCATTGGACCTCTGTAGGTCAGTTTGTAAGAGAAGGGTTTCACCTTTCTTACTGTGGAATTTTACTTTAGTAGCAAAAGCTGAAAGAATGGCTTTATAGTATATTCTGAAGACAATAGCAACAGGGATGGATCCTTCCAACATTTTGTAATTATGAGTTTTGATTTGGAGGACAAGGGATTTTAGGATATTTTTGTCACGAAGAGATATAGTAAGATTGGGATAGCAGTCAAAGGATATAGGTCCAGTGCAAAGACTTGATTCAACCAAACTTAAAAGGGATTCATCAAAGTTGGTGAACCTGGCATCTCGGAGTATGGCTAGGATAGAAGTATCAAGGCCTTCTTTAGTAAGGGGTTTAATACCCACCTGGACTAATCCTATATGAATGTATTTATAACCTTTTGAAAAATGCTTAGAGAGGGAATCAGGTGAAAGCAGATTTATTGTTTCAAAAGGTTTAGAAAGCTGGATATCTCTTTCTTCAGTTTTTATAGCTAGGTCAGTAGAGAAGGAGAGGAATTTGGAGGTTTGGTATATTTCATTTTTTGAGACTTTTGGAATAGTCCAATCATCAATAGATTTGTTAAAATCTTCAATGATGGTTTCTTCCGACCGGACTAGTTTTTTAGGACTAGAAGTACTGGATGTGCTTTGTTCTGACGAACAAGAGAAGGAGCGTGGCAAGAGGCGATCCATGAGTGTCGGCAATAAAACAAGTGTTTACTTACAATTCTGGGAGTATCTGGATAAACGACTCTTCTGGTCTCGGCTTAAGAAACTCCAAGGCAAGGGGTTCTCAGTATTCACCTGTTAAACAAAACAACACAGATAAATAACCTCTTTACACTCCCCTTGGCTCTGATACCAAAGAGGCCGCAAAGACTATCTAACTCTATATCATGGACGGCGTTGCCTCCTCTCTAACATCATAACTCTTCCCTCCCCCTTTTTACATTATGTTACACTGCACCATGGACGGCTTTGCCGCCTTGCTAACTATCTAACTCCCCCTTTCCCCATTTAATTTTCTGCTATTAACTTAGGACTGGCCTGGCCAGACTACTAACTTCATCCCACCCCTTCACACCTCTCGGGTTCATTCTCGAGTCATGTGATTTTTTTTTTTTTTTTTTTTTTTTTTTTTTTTTTTTCCAGGCTCCTGCGGGATCTTCTCGGAGCATTTTTGTTCAACAGAAAATTTCAAAGGACTGTTGAACCAGGGACGGTAGTATCTGCGGAACTGAACCAAAATGGTTCCACCAACTGGACCACCAGATCGGGTAGGAATTCAGGTCTGTGGATCTATCAAAATAGAATAACAAAATTGATGGTGTCAAAACCAAATTTTGTTATCAGTAGAGAAGGAGAGGAATTTGGAGGTTTGGTATATTTCATTTTTTGAGACTTTTGGAATAGTCCAATCATCAATAGATTTGTTAAAATCTTCAATGATGGTTTCTTCCGACCGGACTAGTTTTTTAGGACTAGAAGTACTGGATGTGCTTTGTTCTGACGAACAAGAGGAGCGTGGCAAGAGGCGATCCATGAGTGTCGGCAATAAAACAAGTGTTTACTTACAATCCTGGGAGTATCTGGATAAACGACTCTTCTGATCTCGGCTTAAGAAACTCCAAGGTAAATGTTCTCATTGTCTAAATTGGTCGGCCCAGTCCGTGAAGATATATCCGGAAGAGAAGGGACTGAAAGAGAGGACGCATCTTCAAGTCAGTAGGGTGAGCAGCCTTGTACAAGAAAAAGGAGCAAGCGTCATACAAGGAAACAAATCAAGGCGAGACACCACCCAAGGAAACAAATCAGGCGATGCATCACCCAAGGAAACAAATCAGGGCGATGCACCACCCAAGGAAACAAATCAGGACGAGGCACCACCAAAGGAAGAAAATCAGGTGGAGCGTTCGTGGGCCTGAGGAACCCTAGGTTCCCCACCCCTATTTAAATGTAATGTGGCACAAGAGCAAGGCAACCTCCAACGCTCTCAAGAGAGCCGCATTTACTTATCTTAATTTCCTGCAATTTTTTACTGCTTTCTGTTTCTTTCAAGTCCTTTACTGCTTTCATTTAATTCCTGTCTTCGCTTTTTTCTATTTTTCCTGTAATCTTCCCCCAAGTTCATCAATAAAAGAGAGATTGTATTTCTCCAAGATTTCACTGTTAACAGAAGAAAAACCCTAATTGTCCCATAATTTTATTTTGTTTTCCGATCATCCCATAAAATATTAATTTATCAAATTCACCCTAATGACTATTCATGCTGACGTGACAACGGATTAGTGCATCTAATGTGGTTGACGTGGCAACACCATCCAATGCCATGTCAGCGTTAATTATCATTAGGGTGCCACGTCAGCGTTAATTATCATTAAGGATGGGTAGGATGAATTGAGCTAATTAAGGTCACCATGCATGGTTACCTACGGATTGGGTTAATTCATTTTTTATGAGATGGTTTCGAAAAATAAACAAAATTATAGGAGCGTTAGATTTTTTTTTTCTTTTAAATATAGTAAAAAGTAATTATTCGTACAGTACAGTTAGTACATAAATGTTAATAATACTTGTAATTTTCCCAAAGTCAACAGTTTTAATTGACATTAATGATGCTACAATAGGTCAACGTGCTGCCTCTATCACAAGTCACAACAGTAATGCGAAAACAAAACCAGTCGACTTTCCAGTTGACGTTGCATGAACAGCAAATATCAACGTCAACTATTATTGCACATATTAATTGAGTAGATTCGAAAATTGTGAAAAATAGAGTAAATTATCACAAACTCCAATTTAATTAATGTAAACTTTTTTAACTATAGTATCATTTATAATAAATGCAATTCGTTCGACTATTTAGACTAAATGCTTATATATGAAAATCGAAAAATAAACTCTAATGGTACCATAATTTTGTTTGTTTTCTCAAATTATCACATAAAAATGAATTAACTCAATCCATCCAATAACTATGTTAATCTTAGCCCAATCTGTCCACCACCCCATAATGACAATTAACACTGACGGGACAGCGAATTAGTACATTAATGTGGTTGACGTGGCAACACCAGCCACTGCTACGGTAGCATTAATTGTCATTATGGGATGAGTGGGCTGGATTGGGCTAAGATTAACATAGTTACCGGATGTATTTGGTTAATTCATTTTTTTACGGGAAGATTTGAGAAAACAAACAAAATTATGGGACCAATAGGTTTTTTTTTTTTTTTTTTTTTTTTTTTTTTTTTTTTTTTCCTCCCAAGTCCCAAGCAAAAATGCCTCTGTGAAAGCTCAATATTTGATACTTCCTCCGTTCCTTATTAATTGGCACCGATTGACTTTTGTCACTGTTCATTGAGTAACTTTGACTCGACTTTTTAATACAATTATATAAGACAAATATAGTCAAGTGGGATCTTGTTGGATTCGTCTAATCACATAGATTTAAAATATCAAATTTTCATAATTTTTACTTATATGGAATTTGAGTTATTACGAATTAAAAACGTGTATTGGATTACGTGAAATGTGGGTCCGTGGCAATTAAAAAGGAACGGAGGAAGTACTACATAATGCCATCCCAATGTTCAAAATGGACAGTTCAAAGGACGATTCAAGCTTATCCTAGGAAGATGGATTCCCCTTCCAAAACTATGTCATATCCAGTCCAAAGTCCAAACTAGTGGGTCTCTATACTGAGATTCTTTAATTTTGCAATTCGCTGCATTTACTTCTTTTAGAACCTTTGTATTAGGTCTCTTCATTCAATAAACAACCATGTTCAGTTTCCAAGGAATATGAACTACTAGACTTTGAAATAGTGGTGTGGTAGAAGGGATTTTGTCTATAAAGTTGACTTTTTATTCCTAAAGAAAGTCAGAATTGCCTTCGTATACATATATGACGTTACTCATTGTTTCTTCTTCATTGGAATGATCAACAACAGGCACAGTTAACAGCAACATCAGAAAAAAACACAGTTTGTCAACCACGATCACTATTTCAGAATCGTTGGCAATGCCGACATGCATACTTATTCTTTTGGCTTGTTGCTGATGTGGTCACTGTTGCGTCGCCTACAAAACAATTCGTACACTCTTAAGTGTAATGACAAGTTGTTCCTGGTTCATGAAAAGGATTCTAATAAATTTCTTAAAGATAAAAGGTTAGGAAATCAATTTCTGGTTTCCATTTGCTCTATTTATATGCCTTTTGTACAACCAACATGCAATAGGGCTGATATTTTATTTCCAAGTCCCCACTGGCTGCTTCTTTAAGTCTCCATGAAAAAGGCAAGCTTTATCTATGGATAAAATTCTGTAACGGGCTAGTAAGTATTGTTTTACATTCGAGAAATCATGTAGCAGAAAAGAGTGATATATAACGTCTGTTCTTCTTTTTCTTTTGGTAGCTTTTAGCTTCTAACAAATTGAAAAGCTTCGAAAGCTCTAGCTTGAGGTTCTAGCAGAAAAGAGTGATATATAACGTCTAGTCCTTTTTCCTTCCAAAAAATTCAAAAGAGTCATTTTTCTATTTTTCGCCCCGGTCCTCTATGTTTTTGGATATTAAAAGTAATTGTAGAGAACCAATAGGGTCAAAAAAAATGAAAAATTATTATTTTGAATTTTTTGGAAGGAAAAAGGACTAATAAATCATACATTTTTCGAGATAAGCTACTACAGGTAGCGTTTGTGAGCTTTGGAAATTAAAGGAAGCTATTCTCTAATTTAATTATTTTTTAATTTTTACAAAAGCTACTTCTAACAATATACTATTATATAAAAAATTAAAAGTCCAAACTCCTATGTCAAAAGAACTACAGTTTTAAAAATGCTCCTGCTCACAACTCCAACTAGTTTTGCCAAACACATGTACACGCGAAAAAGAAAGAACGAAAAAAAGAAAAAAGAAAAAAAAACTAGTTTTGCCAAATACATACATAACCTATGAGAAGAAAGGATTAAATGTGCAATGAATTATTTTACTTCTTGATTTCCAATTACTTTCCATATGCTATTCCATATGAGTTTTCCTTTATTATAATTTATTTATTCTTTACTCACCTTCATGCATATTATTTTTATTTTTATTTTTTTTGTAAGCATTGACACCTATGTGGCTATGTGTCGGCAAAGGTGTGTTGGAGCCCAAGCCACGCAAGAATTTTCTGAGTTGGTGCGCCAGATCGACTCCCGCTGGATCTCTTCTCCCATCAATTTTGATTGTCCAAAATCTTATAATGGGACACAAATTAAGCAAAACTGTCTCTCGATAGTCATTTGTAGACTTGTCATGGTAAGTAAGCGAAACATACCAACTAAAAATAAGAACAACTAGTCCTAGTGCACCTTGTCACATGATATCACCATTCTATCAGTATACTTGAAATACAGTAACAAAGAAGATTGATCCCCAATAAACCACATCAAGTACAACAATAATAAAATAACAACCTATACAAATAGATAGGACTTTTAGGGGGATGAGAGTTGTACAGAATTAATTATGAACAAAAATAAATATATAAATAAATAGAAATGAGTAGTTATGTAGTGGATAAGTAGGGATGGTAAAAACAAGTAAGCAAAATAACAAAATGTCTGATTATGTTAGAATAGAGGATAACTTCCCTATTTTCATTCTCTTTGTTTCCTGGTTTCAAGTTCTTGATTTTCTACCCCATGTTACATGGATATTTTTTAATAGCTATATCATTGCAATCCCAAAAACTGGGGAGAAAACGCACATTTTGAAGATAGTGCAGATGCATTTTTTCTTGTTTTTGTTAAAATTCCCTACGATAATGGTAATTTGAGTTATCAACAAAATCCACCGTATGCTAGACTCTCATTTAGGTAAGGCATTCTGGAAACCCACAAAATTATTCTCATAATTTCAATGAGTAGAAAAAAGGGAACTGATTAATGGGTGGAAAACAACTCCTCATTCATAAGCCATGTGGTGGGGTTTGGCACCCAATAATAATTTTTTTTTAAAAAAAAATTACATGTAATGAATAGAGGCCAGCAGTGCCATTTCAAGAAGACATTTTTTACCAAAACGTGGGATTTTCGTTATTGGTTTGGTTGTCTGTTATTGTGCAGGATATCCAGGGATGTGTATGCATCTCTGTCACACTTGGATGATATAATATTGAGATATTTAATATAGAGTGCTCCTGGGGAAATAATGGGAGTACAATCTTAGTGCAATTAATTTGGAGATTTTAATCCCTTACAAATAAAGTAGCATGGAATCACATACTTCTCGATGAAGCACTAACTTGAGTATCAGATTTCCCATCTTGAGCATCACCGAAAAGATTGTATGATTGTAAAAAAAAAATGAATAAGAAATAAACAAGTACTACCGTTGAAGGAGACTTGTGGCCTAAAATATGATGGCAAGATATTTCTCATTAAAGTTTCTTAACATGTCAAAGGGGAAAGTACGGTTAGAAGCATGCCACTGGACGGGTTTTATGGCCTAAAAATATGATGGCAAGAAATATCTCATTAGCATCGTCATATAAATCACTATTTTACTATACTAACACAGAATGGCCATTGTTAATCATTAAATTAGGAACAAGTAAAAACTCTATATAAATCAACTTACTTACAAACCAAACAGTCAGCAGTCAATAGAAGAATTGTACTTTACTTTGCCAGTTGTCAACTTGACGCACGACAAAAGAAAATTTCTATTGCTTTCTTCTACGCTTCAATGCATATGGCATATGGACACGAGGTTGGTTTGATAAAGTGTCCTTTACAAATTTTGACATATTTTAATTTGATGTTAAATGTATAAATTGTTAAAGATATATAAATTTAAAAGAATTGAATAATGTAGAATCTGAAAATTTTCAAACATGCTGAAAGATTTAAATAAATTACAGAAAAGGTAACTTTTTTTTTTTTTAACAAGATGTACCTAATTGTACTGAATAATAACATCATGTTCATAATGGTACTTGCAGCAAGTTAGTAACGGTACTTAAAATAAGTTCATAATGGTACTTTAAACAAGCCTATAATAGTACTTTGACTATATTCATAACTGTACTTGAGACAAATTCGAAATAGTACTTGATGGAGACTGACTGAAAATTTAAGAATGTTGACTTGCACAACAAAAATCTCTTCGTAAATAATCTAAAGAAGAAAAAAATTTTGGGATAAGGCAATTATTCTGATCTTCCAAAGTGCATGGAGAACTTATATTT
Organism: Hygrophila difformis; assembly: GCA_030278955.1. Taxonomy (NCBI): domain Eukaryota; kingdom Viridiplantae; phylum Streptophyta; class Magnoliopsida; order Lamiales; family Acanthaceae; genus Hygrophila; species Hygrophila difformis. Next base: position 1,835,000 of record JAOANR010000004.1, read on the forward strand.
CTTTTCCAACATAACATACAAAATAAATTGCTCTTGAAAGTGCCAAAATGGCACTAATACATATGTTTTGTTTAGAGTGCCTTGACTGGTCTAGTAAAGAGATTTTCCCTAGGTTTTCCTCATCTACTACTAGTTACTATGGTAACTTACTCTTGATATGCCATAATTAAGAGCTCATACTTTCTGCATCTACTTTTTCGTGCCTTTGTCAAGATCCTTCCTTGTTGATTTACTCAAAAGATTATTGACCTTAATACTAATTCTATTGGTTCAACTCATCAAAACCATATTCCGTTTCATTCCCTTTTGCTGTATTAAAATGTTGGAGGGAAGACTTGAAACATCTAGTTTCTGATTTACTGATTTTTTGGGCAAAGAAATCCTTTGTATTCCTATACTTCTATTTCTTAATTTAATTTAGTTTTATGTTGGATGCTTATAGTGGTTGGCAGGTTTTGCTAGAATTTATTTATCTTTCTTATTACTTAATATGCACTTATTGGTAGCATGTCAACCAGGGTAGGCTTTTGATTCCCATCACTTCTTGCTTGAGTAGGTTGATGAGCTGCTAAAACAATGAGATATCATCTATTCATCCTTCACTGTTGCAAGCTCTATGATACTGTTCCCAACTCAAGTGGAATTTCAACAATGGAAGTAGCAGTAGTTTTAGTGAAGATTATGAATCAGATATACTTTGGGTAAACACTAGTACTGTATTCTCTTTCAAGGCAATCGAAAACAACCAAACTCTTAAATATAAGACCTCATATAAAATAAAATAGAATAAAATACAAAACCAAACCAAACATAAACACAAGCAAAATATCAATGCTTCAACCAGGAAACTTTCCTACAGTAATAGCACTCAACAAGGGAGATTTTGATCAGATTAAATAATGCCAACCTAAGAGAGGGAAATGAGATAAAGAAAAATATCAGAAAAGTTGCAGCTTGGCTGGGCTGCTGGCTGACTCAAAGGCCAAACTTCTCTTGTTTGTTTCTAGATCGGATTTGACTGATCAATGCATTAAAGTATCATCCTTACATATATACAATATGCCAAGAAATTAATTAGTCGAACACATCTTTTGGAGGATTGAATTGGTGTATAAAGAAGCACTTACCATAATGTAGAAATTCATAGAAAAATTCAATGAAGATACTACTGCATAAGATTAGAATTCCACTCCACTCACCTTCTTCGATGTTACTGTAGAAAGATTAGAAATTCCACTAGAATGTACGTGCAAAGCATAAGTTCAAAAGATTATTGTGGACGTGAATAAATTTGAAGAATGTATAAGTTGATTATTTTGGACGTCACCAAATTCAAAAGAATATCTTTGATATGATGTTCAATGCATAAGTTATTATGATATACAAATTGAAAAATTTGAAGAATAAATTTAAAAAATATTGAATGATTTGGTTAAATTAAAGAAGAGGTAAAAAAAAAGTTTAAAAGATTTACCTAATGGTACTAAAAACTAATAAAAAGTCAAATGGTACCATTTAACAAATGGAAAGTGCCAAAATGACACTAATAAATAATTTGCCCTTAAAAATATTGAGTTGGAAGTGACTTTAGTTAATTTTATAACAACAACTTTCTTGTCCGTGGCTGATATTTTATTTCCAAGTCCCAAATGGCTGCTTCTTTAAGTCTCCATGAAAAAGGCAAGCTTTATATATGTTTACAATTCTGTAACGGGCTAGTAAATGTTTTACATGGAGAAATCATGCAGCAGAAAAGAGTGATATATGACGTCTGTTCTTTTATCTTTTGGTAACTTTAGATTCTTCCAAAATGAAAATGTTGTTATCACTAACGAGCTCCTGTGCAGATGAAGTAGTTCCATGGTTGTTGAAACTACGCTAGAACGACCTGAGCAGTTACTGACAGACATACGCGACAGTTATTGAACCTGTGCGCGTGTCTAACCGACCCAAGAGCATCTGATTCGTGTTTCTGAGTTTATATATATGTGTTTAGACTCTCTGTAAATAGTTTTGAGTTTCATTGAGTTGTAAATTTTCATTTTGAGAGATTTTGTGAGTCGGTTACTCTCTAGTTTTCATAGATTGATTCTTGGAGGGATTAGAAAATCCCTTGATGAGATTTCTGCACTTTTAGAAGATCTTTCATTCATCATCAAGGTCTGCGCTTATTCTGCTTCGACGGATTCATCTTGTTGAAGAAACCCGTTTCTACATTTTTGTGTTTCAAAGTCGTCTTGGCGAAGAGGTTTTGAAGGAATCTGAAGGAGAGGATTCAGGATATCTGCTAAACCTGATTTCCAAGACTTGAAGATCATAACAATTGAAGGTTGCCTGTTTGGCTTGACTGTCCGAGGATCGGTGTTGTGGAGGAGTCCAGACAACGATCAATCTGCAGACTGTAAGTCGTGTGAGATAGAGTCAGTTCCTTGATTGTTTGATTGTTTTAGTCTTAGTTTTCTTGAGTGATAGTATTAGAGCCTGGATTGGAATCCCTCAGACGTAGATCCGTTGGATCGAACTGGGTCACCAAATTTGTGCGTTTTTACTTTCCGCTGCATTACATCTATGCACACACACACTATCGTTCACCGATCGTTTTCACTACCGCTCGACTACGCGCTTAACACAAGATTTTAGTATTATCTGGGACCAACAATTGGTATCAGAGCGGCAGACTCTGACGTATTAGAGGCGATCTGAAGAAATCTTGGAAAGATGAATAGAGAAGGCGCATCACTTTCAAGACCACCTTTGTTCGATGGCACTAACTATAGATACTGGAGAACACGAATGAAGATTCATTTAATGGCCCTTGGAGATGAAGTATGGGACGCAGTCGAGACAGCCTGGCAACCACCCACTCGACCGCGAGCTACAGCTGAAGGTTCCACAGAACCACCTGGTAGTCGGCCAGCAACCAAGGCTGAATATACACAAGCTGAGAAGATGCCAAGAAAGGAAACTACACGGCCCTAAATGCAATTTTCAGTGCTATGGACGAGACGCAGTTCCAACTAGTCACCAACCACATGTTAGCTCATGATGCATGGAAAACCCTAGAGGTGATGTATGAAGGTTCTGAGGATGTTCGAGCTACCAAGTTACAGCGAGTTGAGACCATGTTTGAGAATCTGAAGATGAACAAGGACGAATCGATCTCAACCTATTACGGGAGGTTCAAAGATATTGTAAATCAAGCCTATTCCTTGGGATTGATTGATGATAATCAAAAATTAGTTCGAAAGATGTTGAGGACTCTCACCAAGAAGTATGCTCCCAAGGTTTCTACATTGGAAGAATTGGATAAGTTGAACACTATTACCTTGGATGGTTTAGTAGGAATTCTTCAAACCTATGAAATGAATCACTTGGAAGAAGAATTACAAAGAACCATTGCTCTAAACATCGAAGAAGATTCTGGAGACAGTTCTGAAGATGAGGTAGTTCACCTAATGAAGAAATTGACCAGACTGCTTCAAGAAAGAAGGAACAAAAGAAAGACTGAGGATCGCAATTCTGATGACATTCCGACGACACACAAACCACCCCGCAGAGATTCTAAAAGAAAAGACAGCAGTAAAAGTGATTGATCAATTCGAAAAGGCAAAAACTATGAGAAGCCTGACAAATTCACTTCTGTGATATGTCATGAATGTGGAGGAACGGGACACTTTAAATCTGAATGTGCCACGGCCAAAAGGAATGAAATGAAGGCAAAGAAAGCATTGCAAGCAACCCTCAGTGATCGAGACGACGATGAAACTCCTGATCAGATCAGTGACACAGAAGAAGTTGTTGCATTTACATTGAGAGATGCAAGCCTCACTCCATTAGAAGGTATAATAAAATCAATATGTTTTTCACCTAACAAAGATGCTTCTGATTCAGGCGACAGTGATGATGAGTATGATTAACTATTTCTGATTACAATGAGCTTAAAGAAGAATATGAAGCCGCTGTTCGGGAAAATAAGAAGTTGTTGGGACAACTCGCGGACGTCGAAATTTCTTATGATCTAGAAGTCGAGAAGAATGAAGTCATACAGAATGAACTAGATTCCTTGAAGAGGCAGAATGATAAGCTTAAAGCCCAAAATTCTGATTTGCAAAAGGAGTTAGATGATTTGAAACTTAAGAACGACGAACTTCAAAAGGTAGTAAAAGATAAATGTGCTCTTGATGAAATTCTAACTTATGGAAAACGTGTTGGAGATCAAACATGTATAGGTTATAAGAAGAAATCAACTCCAAGCAATACCATGTTTGTAAGTGGAGGATACTTGACTTCACAATACAAGGAGACTGGCAGTGACGATGTTACAACGCCGTCCAGACGACGGAAGGACTGCTGTTATTGTCAATTACCTGGACATTCAGCAAATACATGTATCAGAATAGTACGAGACCTGATGAATGGTCGAGCTGTTGTTTGGCCAACCGAAGAACTTCGCAAAAGGATCAGATTACAAAGAATATGGTTTCCAAAGAAGAAGTGTCTGCCACTGAAAGATGTTGAGACCACAACAGAACAACAAGCCATATCAACTAAAGAGAATTTCGGACTTATGATTTCAGAGTCAGATAGGGAAGGTATTGGACCAACCCAGCACAAAGTTTGACCACTTGAGCTTGAGATAAAGATATGTAGCTGTGATGAAGCTGTTACTGAAGTGTCACCATTATTCACAGACTAAAATATCAATGGGTAAACAGATTTTTTTTATTGATATATTCTTGAGCTAATGAATTATTGATTGCTTGTTTTTAAGAAGATATTAGGTTATTTCTATGAACAACACCTATGAGTTTGATGATTCTTCCATCATGGGGGAGATTTGGTGTTGATGAAATGGTTCTGGCTAATACTGACTGGTAGTCATGACAACTTGGTAACGATATTTCTAAACTTTGTTTATTTTTGTAATGGTTATTGCTAGACAAGATTTGTGGATGATTGATGACTGTTTTGGTTTTTGATGGCTCTGATTGGATGATTTCTGAATCTGGATTTCTTTTGAACTTGATATTATTGGTCTGTAATAGTTGTTAGATAATTCTGATGACTGCTGAACTACTCTGCTTTTATTTGCTCTGAAGTTTTTATATCTGCACTATGATTCTGATCTGAATGCTTGATGGATGTTGTTTCTGATTCGTTTTGATTATTCTTAAACATCCTATTTGTGAATCACATTTATTTTGCTCTGATATGATCTCTTATACTCTTTGGACTTAGATAGTTTCAACACCATTTGGTGATGGAATTATCATCTCCACAAGAGTGGGGGAGATTGTTGTTATCACTAACGAGCTCCTGTGCAGATGAAGTAGTTCCATGGTTGTTGAAACTACGCTAGAAAGACCTGAGCAGTTACTGACAGACATACGCGACAGTTATTGAACCTGTGCGCTTGTCTAACCGACCCAAGAGAAACTGATTCGTGTTTCTGAGTTTATATATATGTGTTTAGACTTTGAGTTTCATTGAGTTGTAAATTTTCATTTTGAGAGATTTTGTGAGTCGGTTACTCTCTAGTTTTCATAGATTGATTCTAGGAGAGATTAGAAAATCCCTTGATGAGATTTCTGCACGTTTAGAAGATCTTTCATTCATCATCAAGGTCTACGCTTATTCTGCTTCGACGGATTCATCTTGTTGAAGAAACCCGTTTCTACATTTTTGTGTTTCAAAGTCGTCTTGGCAAAGAGGCTTTGAAGAAATCTGAAGGAGAGGATTCAGGATATCTTCTACACCTGATTTCCAAGACTTGAAGATCAGAACAATTGAAGGTTGCCTGTTTGGCCTGACTGTCCGAGGATCGGTGTTGTGGGGGAGTCCAGACAACGATCAATCTGCAGACTGTAAGTCGTGTGAGATAGAGTCAGTTCCTTGATTGTTTGATTGTTTTAGTCTTAGTTTTCTTGAGTGATAGTATTAGAGCCTGGATTCGAATCCCCCAGACGTAGATCCGTTGAATCGAACTGGGTCACCAAATTCGTGCGTTTTACTTTCCGCTGCATTACACTCTGTGCACACACACACTATCGTTCACCGGTCGTTTTCACTACCGCTCGACTACGCGCTTAACACAAGATTTCAGTATTATCTGGGACCAACAGAAAAGCTTTGAAAGCTCTAGCGAGTATATTTGGGAAATAATTAGAGTTTAGCGTCTGGAGTTTAGAGTTTAGAGTCTGGAGTTTGAAATTAATGGTGAAACTTAGTTTTAAATTGAATAATGGTGTTTGATAATGCAATCTTAAATTAGAGTTTAGACTCTGGAGTTCGGAAAGCTAAAAGTTTTGGGAGAGCAATGGTCAGAGTTTAGTGATTAGAGATTAAAATTTGGCAGTTACTGTAATTAGTGTTTACTATATATAGGGTTTTAGACTATTTTTAATATGTATTTTAAAAGTTAAATGCTAAGACTAACCTTTGTTCCCAAACACAACCAGCATGAGGTTCTAGCATAAGCTTTTATTAAGATAAGTTACTACTAGTAGCTTTTGTGAGCTTTGGAAATTAAAGGAAGCTCTTTATTTTTATTTTTTTTAACTTTTCAAAAACTACTTCTTACAAACATTTTATATAAAATTAAAAGTCCAAACTCCTATCAAAAGAACTACTCCCTCCGTCCAATTAAAAGTGACTACTTTCTCTTCTGCACAAAATCCAATGCAATTGTTGAACGCTTTATATCTCAAAATCGGTATAAGTAAAAATTATATAAAATATACTCCTTCTGTCCCATTTAAGATGTCTTGTTTCATTTCTGCACACATTCCAATGCACTTTTTCAATCGTTAATATCTCAAAATATATACAACAAAAAATTATGTAAAATAGTATATATTATAAAACTACATGATTATACGATTCTAACAAGATCCAACTCGATTATTTTTTCTCAAAAATATACTTAGAATAATATTGAGTCAAAGTTAAACAATGAACAGTGCCAAAAAGTCAAACCAGACATCTTGCCTGGGACGGAGGGAGTATATTTTAAAACTATATGATTAGACGATTCTAACAAGACCACACTTTGACTACTTTTCTATTCTTGTATCAATACAATAAAAATTGAGCAGTTAAACAATGAACAGTGTCTAAATTCAAATGTAACCACTTTTAATGGGACGGAGGGAGTACAATTTTAAAAATGCCCCGGCTCACAACTCCAACTAGTTTTGCCAAATACATGCATAACCTATATATGAATCATTTTCCTTCTTTTGAGTATTTCCAACTTTCCATATGCTATTCATATGGGTTTTCCTTTAATGTAATTTATTTATTGTACTCACCTTCATGCATATTATTATTGGTTGCACAAGAATTTCCTGAGTGTATTACTCCCGCTCGATCTCTTCTCCCATCAATTTTGATGGTTCAAAATGTTTTAAGGGGACAGAGATTAAGCAGAACTGTCTCTCAAAATTAAACATGGAGTTGATTTATGGGACTAATATTAGACCTTATGAATTGATAAGACTAAAATGAAAGGCTCCCGTTATGTGCACACACGTTTTTTCCATACACACACAAAAAATACTTAGATTAGGGCACACACAAAAATACTTACCTATTCTACCCTTTCAACCCATACAATAGAATTTGGAGTCCCGGTCTTTATTATTTTAGTCCAGGTCTATCTTTTTAACACACACACATCGGGGGAGGGGATTAGGGCACACACAAAATTTGAAAGAGAAAAACCACGAAGAACAGAGAACGAGAAGAAGGCCGAAGAGAAGAAACCAAATCTGTGCCGAGGACAAAGACACAGACAGATCCAAATTTTCTTTTTATAATGGGACGGCCACTCTTGGCCGTTCCATATTAGTGAGACACGGCCACTACCGACCGTTCCCTATAGAGGAGGAACGGCCACCTCTGGCCATTCAGCTTGAGATGCCAAACTCTTCCTATGTGGAAAATAGGTGGGAGTAGTGGGTTATCACATCCAAGCTCAATTCATTCTTTTCATGGGCAACACCCCCATCACTTGTTGGTACGCAATTGAGCTACAATAAAGAAAACAAACAAAAGAATTAAACAGATTCAGCAACAAGTTAAAAAAAAAAAAAAGTAAAGAACGGCCATTACTGGCCGTTCCTCTTTGGAGCAGATCGGCCAGCACTGGCCGGCCATCTCTTCATATTAAAGGCCAATGCTGGCCGTCCACAATAAAAGGAGCCCGGCCAAGAATGGCTGTTTGTGTTGGAAAGGAGTCGGATGGCATTGGCCGTTCGTTCCTTCCTCCAAAACAAAAAAACTCCACGCGCACACAACACATCTGCGATATTTATTTGAATGTAAAAAACATACGGGTTCTATGAGTTGGTATTGTTCTTCCACCATAGGTTCTTCCACTATATCTTCATCTTGGTATTGCTTCTCGTCTTGCTCGTTTATATCCATGGAGTTTATGAATATAAAAATGCTTAAGAAAAGTAGGGTTTTGGGTTTTGCGATTTGTTCTGTTTCAACGAGGAAGAAAAGAAGAGAGGGAGGGAAGAATAAAGAATTTGTAAATTTGTGTGCCCCAAATCCTTAAACCTTAAAGTGAGTGCCCCAATCCCATTTTTTATTGTGTGCCCATAATCTTTCATAATTTTTAGAGTGTCCCAATCCCTATTTTTTAATTAAGGGTATATATGATATTTTACATAATAATGTGTGTGCCCCTAACCAAAACTGTGTTCATACAACCGCAGCCAAAATGAAATGCATGATTGAACTAAAATTAAGCCTTTAAACGTTTTTTGGTCTAAAATTGCAATCGATCATAGTGCAGATTGACAATATATTGGATACGCACAATGTTGCCAAGACCGTCATAAACATCATAAAACTCATTGGGTGTATCACATACTTACTTTGCTATCACAAAAAAGGTGTTGCCCATTCTGCACGAGAAAAAACTCAAATCATCCCATAAGTTTGAACAATTTCTTAAACAACCATATGTTAATTTGAATTATCCTAATACTCCATCCACTAAGTATGTAAATTTTTCCCGGACCATCCCACCCTCCCTGAATCGGGGTTTTAGCTGACGTGTCACCCGGGTATTCGTGGGCACGGGAATGGTTTATTCTAATTCAAGCTGACGTGCCAACTAATTCGATTGACATGCCAGCTAAAATTGTGAATAAAGAGGTTGAGACTTGAGATGATTTGGACGAAAATTAACATAGTTACTTAGTGGATGGATTATGACAATTCAATTAATATTGGACTATTTAATAAATTATTCAAACTTATGGAATGATTTGAGTTTTTTTTTTTTTTTCTCTTTTCTTCATTCTGCACCTTAATTGGTTCCCTAAAATTGCAAATTAAAAAATTTCAAACGACTCGTAACCATTACATCACATACATTAATTAAAATTTCGAACTCACCACTATCAATGACAGTTTTAGTTTACCATTACTTTACACACTAATCTATCATCACCTAAAGTATTTGTCGTTAAATTACAAAATACTTACTCTCAAACTTTACATTTGAGAAATGGTGGGTTCTCTAATTGGTAGGTACTAATTTATTCTTATTATCAATTGGTTTTGAATTATAACTCACTACTTTTGTTTCACACACTGCACCTTTGTCTATAGTCAAAGCCATGGTTCATGTCTATAGTCAAAGCCATGGTTCATGGTCGCAAATATTGATTGTGACGTGGTTTCCGATTATTTCATGTTTAAAATGTCCCACATTGCGCATATGTTGGGATATCCCCTTGTTTATATAGATTTGGATCACTCTACCTATTACCAATTAGTTTTGAATTGGAACCTCATATCCATAATCTTTCTAAAATGATATCAGAGCCATGGGAATGGGTATTTCTTGGTTTTCGTGATTAATATCATCTCGAGAAGGGATGTTAAAATGCTCCACATCGCCTATATGTTGGGATGCCCCTTATTTATATGCACCTGGATCACTCCATCTCCATCTTTCTAACATTCCATAATGTTGGTGGTGGTATCGGCTAAGAAATTTTCTTTCTTTCTTAAACACTATGATTTAAAAAATTGAAAAGTATGCACTAGGTATTTAACTAAGGTAGCAAGGTATGTGCACATAAATGGAACGCATCATATTTCTCAAATTCATTGTCTTCAACTCAAACTCCAACAAAACTAAATATTCTGAACTCATCATCTGCTGGTGTTGTTTGTCGTTTACATATGGAGGATTGTCAAGACATGAACATCACCCGAAGTGGCAGTGGCAGCAAAAGCAACAACAACGGCAACAACAACAACAACGATATCAGTGATGGTGAAGTTATTGATTCATCAACTGTTGTAGCTGATGATGAGGTTCGTGTTGACACTCCTGTAAACAGTCGATGCATTTATAGAGTGGCGAAAAACGCGCGTGGAGACAGAAACATGGGCTCGCAAGTGTACGATCCCGTAGTGGTCTCAATTGGTCCGTACCACCACGGTGAGCCCCAGTACCGTCAAATGGAGAAATACAAGAAGGATGAACTTGACAAGTTCATGGCAAAGAGGGTAAAGGAGGACGAGAGCAAGGACAGAGGCATCTACTATAACGAGATTCTCAAGAGAATAAATGAGGTGAGGAATAACTATGAGAAAGATATCAAGTATGATGATTGTAGGTCCCTAAAACACTCAAGATTCCGTTATGGTTGTTTATGCTATGTGTTAACGACGTAATAATGAAAGCAGTAAAGAACACAACCAATTTGTTGACCCAGTTCGGTCCTTCCGACCTACATCTGGGGGATACCAATCCAGGTGACTCCAATAGACTAAAAATCACGAATACAGACTCACTATCCAAAATCTAACTCAAGATCAACCTCACCACTAGATGATCAAACCTAGTTGAGCAGACGTCGTCGGAACTCCCCCTTAACGTCTGTAGGAAACTCCCCTAGTTGCAATCTTCAAGATCGGACTTCAGTCTGTCATTCACCATGTGATTTCCATCTCTTCACCGGATTGCTCCAAATTCATTCAATAGTAGGACGCTCAAGTATCTTCAGATATTATCGAAGTAATCCCTTTCTTGATTCTCGATTCTTCAAATGAAAATGATCAACTCAAATCTTGAAGAACGAAAACAAAAAGACTCTCTCTCTCTAACTCTGTAATCTAATCTCTGAATAATACTTCACAATGAATAATCCTCTATCTAGATTACAGACTCTGCGATTAAATAGAAAGACACAAATAACTGCCTGCAGAGTTAATGTCGTCGTCAGCCTGATGTGCCAACACCTGATAAACATCTCAATGAAAAGTACAAGGTTAAGTTGTCATAACACAGTATTAACAATCTCCCCCACATTTCATGGAGATGTTGATCCATCAAACAAGGTGTCTATCAGAAATGCAAGCAATAATCACTTCAGATTATGATAGATAAGCACATCAACCAATATAACAAAATGTCAACAAAGTAAAGTTCCAAACAAGACGACATTAATAGAGAGTCAATAGTCCAACACCAAAAAGTAAATCAAATAAGCACAAGTTAGCACATCAAAATATCACCAATTCAGAATACCAACAGACGACAGTTCAAATAAGCAAGCAAACACCAAAACAAGTAGCAGTAGCAAATGTCATCAGTTCAAAGTTATAACAGTCATCCAACATCCAGTAAAAAAAAAAAAAACATCATAAAGTTCAAAAAGTTTAGAGTTTACCAAACCACCACAACCAGAAACCACAAATTACTCCCCCTTGATGTATCACACAACTCCATCTGAAGAGTCCTCTTCATCGGCAAAGGGGTTCTGCTCAGAGGTACGAGCAGTGCTGGAAGAGCCTTTCCTTGTCGGGGACAGGGAACCTGGGAGCATACTGATGAGCTGATTGATTTTCCTTTTTGCAGCAATGGCTTCCTGACTTATCTTCGTCTGCTTGTCACTAAGTGCAAGCAATTCGGCTTTAATGAGCTGCACTCGATCAGTTCCAGACGGAGGAGGGCCTCCCTTAAAGTCATTGTGCTTGTCCCGCAAATTAGGAGTAGGGGCATGGACATTGATCTTGACAAGTTCAGTCTTATCAACCTTGATACCATGCTTATAAAGCAAAAGAGTAATCAAAGCCGGATAAGGAAGACTTGCAACCTTAGATATGTTGTCCCGAGTAAAACCTAACATTCTTTTTAAGACAAGAAGACCGAAATTCATTAGCTCAATCCCAGTATCAATAATGTACAGAAGTTTACCCATCTCCAAGGAAGGTTGAGAAGCATTCGACGTTGGAAGAATGTTCGCACGACAGAAGTGGTACAGACAATGGAACTTCATGGTTAGATCAGAAGAACTGCACTTGCGTCTTCCAAAATCAAAAGCACGTTCATTGGAAATATGAAAAGCAAGTTCAGCAGGCTCTTGAGGCAGGTACTCCAAAGCATCTCCGAGATCGTCGTTAGGAGGGAGTTCCAACAACTCATTGATAGTGGCAGGGGTAAGTGAGATAAACTTTCCTCGAATGTAGATCTTTCCTGCCCATGGTGAGTTTGCACTTAAGAGATCAGAAGAAAGATTGGCATAAAATTCTCTCACCAGTGTTGGAGAATAAGACTTGAAGATATTCGCCCATTTCAATAGGTGTCTCTCCTCCAAAAACTCATCAAATCCCAGCTCGGAGTAAGTCTTGTGAGTGAAAGCCTCCTCTGGTATGAACTTCCTGTGAGCGAGATCACTTGTACCAAACTCCATAATGTCCTTTGTAAAGTAGTTTTTGTTGAAAGGTCGTTTCGACTTAGGATCAGCAGGGGACTGCCTTGTCCGCGGTCGTTTGACAGAAGTGTTGACATCTGAAGTAGACGAACTCCTCTTTTTCTTTGAAGATCGTGTGGCTGGACGTCGAGGCTCAGTTTGGACTTCTGGTGACTCTCCCTATGACACCGGGTCAGGGTTTGATGGCTCACCATGAGGAAGAATGTCGTGTTCCACTTCGACATTTTCTTCTCCTCCTGTAGTAGGATGCTCTCCTTCAGTAGTGGTCGGAGGCGGAGTAGATTGAGTAGGAGGATCTTCTGCTTCAGCATTGTGACTCGTGGGAGTGTTCGTGGGTTGTTCAGGGGCTGGAACAACTTTGATCGGCTCAGCATTCTCATCAGCAGCAACAATAGCCAAATCAGTAAGGTTTGCAGTGGTTGTGGATGGATTTTCAACTTCAGGATCATTAGGGTTCTCAGAAATTGGGGATTTTGAGGGCTCTTGAACGATCACAGGCTCAGAAGGCTTCTCGGCAACATTAGTGGAAGAAGATGAAGCCATTGAAAGAAAAATTTAAGCTGCAAAACTAATTTTTGAAGAGTGAAAGCTTAGGATGAACTAATAAACTCAGAAAGATGAATTTAAAGAGAGAATAGAGGGAGACGAAGAGACGACGGTTTTCACTCGATGGGCGACGTGATGGCTGACAGTTTTGCAGTCATGATGAGTGCTGCAACGACGGCTTCACATGACTCTATCGGTTTTGAAAAGAATTTGGGCCTGAAAATGCTTTTGGGCCAGATCAAGTGTAAAAGTATATACATAATATTATAAACATAAGCTTGAAATGAATTAGTTAGAGTAACAAAGGCCCATTACCGATCTAAGAGTCTCAAACCTTTCACCATCAAGTGACTTAGTTAGGATGTCAGCACGTTGTTCTAACGTCCCAATATGTTCAATGTTGCACACACTTTCTTCTACAAGGTCTCGAATGACATGATACCTTATATCGATGTGCTTGCTGCGACTATGTAGAACAGGGTTCTTTGAAATGTTGATCGCACTGGTATTGTCGCAATAGACCTTAAAATCATCCTTCTTAATGCCATAATCACTCAAAATTTGCTTCATCCACATTAGTTGTGAACAACAACAAGTTGCAGCTATATACTCTGCTTCCGCTGTGGAGAGTGCTACTATATTTTGCTTCCTAGAAAACCAACACACAAGGTTGTTCCCAAGGTAGAAGCAGCCTCCGGTCGTCGAGCGCCTGTCATCACTACAACCTGCCCAATCCGAATCCGTATACCCTATCAAATCCAAATTTGATCTTTTAGAGAACCAAATGCCTAATCCAACAGTTCCTTTGATATATCTCATGATGCGTTTGACAGCTTTCAAATGCACCTCCTTTGGATTTGCTTGAAATCTTGCACAAACTCCCGTGCTAAAAGAGATATCTGGTCTAGTGGCTGTTAAGTAGAGTAGACTACCAATCATACTTCGATACAATTTCTGATCTACATCAGCTCCTTGATCATGCTTAGATAGTTTCTGTTGTTGTCCTTGCGGTGTTCTAGCGACCTTGCTATCATCCAGCTTAAATCTCTTCAGCATGTTTCGAGCATACTTCTCTTGACTAAGAAATATTCCATCATCCAGTTGCTTCACTTGTAGTCCTAAGAAGTAAGTCAACTCTCCTATCATACTCATTTCAAACTCAGACTGCATTGCTTTAATAAAGTCGTTTCTGAGATGTTCTGACGTTGCTCCGAAGATAATATCATCTACATATACTTGTGCAATAATGAAGTGGTCGTTCTCATGTTTGATAAACATCGTCTTATCAGCTTCTCCTCTTTTGTAACCATTGCAGATAAGGAATGAAGACAATCGATCATACCAAGCTCTAGGAGCTTGCTTTAGTCCATAAAGTGCACCTTTTACTCGATAAACATGATTTGGTCTAGTTGGATCCTCAAAACCAGCAGGCTGTGCCACAAAGATCTCCTCCTTGATCTTGCCATTTAAGAAAGTTGTTTTGATGTCAAGTTGATACAGCTTGAAATCCATAGTACAAGCAAATGCTAACAAAATTCGAACAGCTTCCATCCTTGCAACAGGTGCAAACGTTTCACCATAATCCAGACCTTCTATCTGTGTAAAACCTTGAGCAACTAGGCGAGCTTTATTCCTTATAATGTTGCCTTGCTCATCAGTTTTATTCCTAAAGACCCATTTCGTGCCAATGACATTGATGTTCTTCGGTTGTTCAACCAACTCCCAAACATCGTTTCTTTCAAACTGGATCAACTCATCCTGCATGGCTGCTATCCAATATTCATCTTGTAGGGCTTCGGATACATTCTTAGGTTCCACTCTAGATATGAAACAATTTAGTCCTGCCAGTTCTCTGTAATTGATCTTCTTGCTTCGAGTTAGACGTTGAGCACTAGGATCACCTATAATGTCTTGCTGTGAGTGATGCTTTAGAGTCCTTGGACCTCTTCTCTTATCAGAAACATCAGCTTTAGCACTCGAATCATCATCCTCTTGTTTATCCTCATGATCATCTTCTCCATCATCATTAATGACTATTCCTTCTGACTGTTGTTGACTGGAAGTACCAACATCAGGAATATCTAATGGAGTATCAACGCTTGGGGCTGTATCATCATCATAATCTCTGGGTAAACAATATTTATCCTCAAAAAGGACATTCACTGTTTCAATAACCTTTCGAGATTGGATCAAATAAACTCGATATGCTCTTGAGTTATTGGAGTAACCCAAAAACCATCCTTCTTCAGCTCTAGCATCAAACTTCTTAATTTGCTCTCTATCCCTGTAGACAAAACATTTACATCCAAAAATATGAAAGTATTTAACAGTAGGAGTTTTACCATTCCAGATTTGATATGGAGTGTTGTTAGTATGAGGTCTCAACAACACACGATTGATGATGTGGCAAGCTGTATGAATTGCTTCGGCCCAAAATGATTTTCCAAGTGCAGTAGCATATAACATTGAACGTGCCATCTCTTGAAGTGTCCTATTCTTCCTTTCAGCAATTCCATTCTGTTGAGGTGTCTTTGGGGCAGAGAACTCATGAGATATTCCATGGTTGTTGCAGAAATGTTCAAACTCCTGATTCTCAAACTCTCTACCATGATCAGAACGGATCCTTTGAATTTTAGTTTGCTTTTCATTCATCAACTTCAGGCTTAGCTTTTCAAAGTGTTGGAAGGCTTCATCTTTGCTCCTGAGAAAACATACCCAAGTGAATCTCGAAAAATCATCAACACAAACTAAAACATACCTTTTGCCATTAAGGCTTTCAGTTTCTGTTGGACCCATAAGATCCATATGAATTAGTTCTAAGCAATGATCTGTAGAGACTCCATCAGTCTTCTTATGTTGAGCTCGGGTTTGCTTTCCTTTTGAACAGTCCACACATGTAAGATCTTTGTTGTTGTGTAGTTTAGGCAGACCTCTGACAGCGGCTGAACAACTTAGCTTGTATAATGATTGATAGTTGAGATGTCCAAGCTTCTTGTGCCATAAATTTTTGAGGTCATCTATGCTTACAAGTGCCTGATCTAGATTAGCCTCCAAAGTATAGCAATTGTTCTTAGAACGTTTACCAGTCATAATATTGTTTCTCCTGTGATCAAATACTTGACAAAGAAATTTGTTAAAAATAACAAGAGAATCTTCATCACACAATTGACTAATTGAAATGAGATTAGTAGTAAGCCCTTCAACATGATAAACTCTAGAAAGTTTAGAAAGTTCACCATCCTTTACATTACCATAACCAGTGATCTTGCTTCTGGCACCATCACCAAAGACTACATCTCCACAGTCTTTGTTTGTAAAGTTATTGAGGATCTCCTTACTACCTGTCATGTGTCTAAAACAGCCTGAATCAAAGTACCACTTTCTGGAACGTGGTTGTTGCTGAGATGATAGAACAACAAAGCAATTACTTTCCTTCCTCTTTGGCACCCATTCCATCTGAATTCGAATCTTCTTCTTTAGATCTTCATGAGGCCAAACTACTGGACGTCCGTTCATAAGATCACGAACTATCCTCATGCACGTTTCAGCTGAATGACCAGGTAAGTTGCAATAGAGACAGTCTCTTCGTCGTTTGGGTGATGTAGGAACATTCAGATGTGTCAGTGAACTTTCTTCAGCATTCAGATTTCCACCACTAACAAATAGTCTCTTTCCAGTAGATGCTTGATTCTTGTACCCAATACCAGTCATATCTCTATAGCTTTTTCCAATAGACAAAACTTCATCAAGTTTACCTTTCCCTTTGGTCATCTTCTCTAGGTCAGCAACTCTAACTTTCAATTTTATAGATTCCTCTCTGAGTGATTCCTTCTCTTTAGTCACAGTAGAAATTTGAAGCTTCACTTCATCATACTTTCCCTTAAGAACCTTTAGATCATCAATTGCCTTAATCTTTTCAGCTTCTGCTTTATCCAGAGTCAGACGGATGTCAGTGAGTTGTTTCAACAACTACTCATTCTCCTGTACAGCTTCTTCATATTCTTCCTTTAGTTCTTCATAGATTTCAACAAGCTCGGCATAAAGACTACCTGATTCACCTGAAACAATAGATGAAATGTCAGCAATTAACTTTATTGACTCAGGATTACCTTCCAAGGGATCTGGACTGGCTTCTCTCGTAACAAAGGCAACTACATCATCTTCATCACTGGATTGTTCTTCCTCAGGTTCATCTTCTGAATCATTATCACTTAGTGTAGCTTGAAGTGCCTTTCCTCTCCTTTTCTTGGCAGTAGGGCACTCCTTTCTGACATGGCCTCTCCCATTACATTCAAAACATATAATCTCAGAAGATTTCTCGGATCTGTCATCATCTCTATCCTTCTTTGGTTTCCTGAATTTCCCATCAGTTTTCTTCTCAAATTTGCTGTTCTGCTTCTCGGTTGTCACTGGGTTGTCAGAACATCTGTTCTTCTTTTGAAATTTCTTGAAATGCTTATTCTGAAGCATTCTACCGATTCTCTTTGAGAGCAAAGAAACCTCTTCTTCAAAGCTTTCAGCAGGTTCTTCCTCAGCCTTGAATGCAATGTTCTTGCTTGATCTTTCAGTGGCTAAGTGATTGATCTCATATGTTTGAAGAATGCCGACTAGTTCTCTCAATGACATGGTCTTAATTTTCTCCACCTCTTCAAGGGCTGCAACCTTCGCAGAATACTTCTTAGACACAGTTCTAAGAAACTTCCTCACAAGCTTAGATGATTCAAAGGTCATTCCAAGAGCTGTTGCTTGGTTAACAATGTCTTGAAATCTCCCAAAGTATGAAGTGATATCCTCATCGTTCGTCATCCTTAAACTGTCAAAAATTGATTCAATCCGTTGTAGACGCGTCGTCTTGACATCTTCAGAACCTTCGTGTTGAGTCTCCAAGAAGTTCCAAGCCTCGTAAGCAGATGTACAGTTGGCGATCATTCTGAATTGCGCTTCGTCCATTGCACCACTAATCGCGTTGAGAGCTGTATAATTCGCTGATCTTGCAGTCCTCTCAGCCTGTGTGAGCTCGGCATTTGTCGCGGGTCGAATTGTAGTCGTGGCTGTTTCTCCTTCTCCAGATCGAATAGTTCTTGTTGGATGAATCCATGGTTCCAAGACTGAGTCCCAAACACCATCTCCTTGTGCCAGCAGGTAGTTGCGCATCCTGGCTTTCCAATAGGCATAGTCATTTCCGTCGAACAATGGTGGACGAGTGTTAGACGCTCCTTCTCGACTCATGTTTCTTGAATCTTGAATGAATGGATTTTCTCAGTTACGTTAGAGAACTCGCTCTGATACCAATTTGTAGGTCCCTAAAACACTCAAGATTCCGTTATGGTTGTTTATGCTATGTGTTAACGACGTAATAATGAAAGCAGTAAAGAACACAACCAATTTGTTGACCCAGTTCGGTCCTTCCGACCTACATCTGGGGGATACCAATCCAGGTGACTCCAATAGACTAAAAATCACGAATACAGACTCACTATCCAAAATCTAACTCAAGATCAACCTCACCACTAGATGATCAAACCTAGTTGAGCAGACGTCGTCGGAACTCCCCCTTAACGTCTGTAGGAAACTCCCCTAGTTGCAATCTTCAAGATCGGACTTCAGTCTGTCATTCACCATGTGATTTCCATCTCTTCACCGGATTGCTCCAAATTCATTCAATAGTAGGACGCTCAAGTATCTTCAGATATTATCGAAGTAATCCCTTTCTTGATTCTCGATTCTTCAAATGAAAATGATCAACTCAAATCTTGAAGAACGAAAACAAAAAGACTCTCTCTCTCTAACTCTGTAATCTAATCTCTGAATAATACTTCACAATGAATAATCCTCTATCTAGATTACAGACTCTGCGATTAAATAGAAAGACACAAATAACTGCCTGCAGAGTTAATATCGTCGTCAGCCTGATGTGCCAACACCTGATAAACATCTCAATGAAAAGTACAAGGTTAAGTTGTCATAACACAGTATTAACAATGATGATGATGAAGAATTAGCTGCCATCATTCTTCGCGATGCCTGCTTTATCATAAGCTTCTCGGACAAGGACAGACCCCGGCTTGTTGAAAGGATTTCTAGTAGAATTTGCCATCGCGGGAACCGGTCGCGTTGCGGTCGCGGTAGTTCCACATCGGTCGTGGTGTATCGTCACGGCATATCGGACAAATATCGGGTCATTGCATTTTATAGCAAAAAATATTTAAATGAAATATTGGCGAAATCTCGGTGATATCGGCGAAATCTCGGCAATATCTCGGCGATATCTCGAATGTCTCGGCGTACCGGGCGATTTCTCGGCGATATCGGGAAGATGAGTTAAAAATTGAACCGGGTATCGTTCTCGGAACGGCAACTGCCGTTCCAGTTACGACTCGGCGAGATCTCGGCCGTCTCGGCCGAGACGGCGAACCATGATTTCTACCGAGCTCGGCCTGCCAATAAGGGTATTCGTGGTCCGCGATTTATTGATGCTTGAGAATCAGATCCCATATTGGATAATCAAGCACCTAATAGATTTAAGATATGGTGGAGGAGGAGAAGATTTAGTTCCTAGCTATCTACATAGGATGGGAATGCTTTTTTGCATTCGGATTTTGTAAAACAACTTCCTTGGGGCGAACACCACCGTCCTCTTCATCTTCTTGAAGCACAGCAATTTGCTCTCTTGTATCAACAGATTCCCCAAGAGCCAAAACCTCATTTTCTGTCAGCAATATCCACGCCAGAAACTGCCGAGGAGTCCGAGGCAAGTAACTTTTTTGAAAGATTAAACCTTCCATATCGTTCCGTCACATACCTACAATCAAAAGGCATTCATTTTAGGCCGAGCTCTTTGTGCCAACGAGACATCAAATTCACATCCTACCACTTCTACGGAGTGCTTCATCTTCCCATGTTGTACATCAATAGGAATACCAGCGTTTTATTTTCCAATATCGTAGCCTATGAAATGACTCCAAACTTGTCTAAAAATTATATGATGACCTCTTATGTGAATTTTCTGAAGTCCCTAATTGATACTCCAAAAGATGTGATGGTGCTGCGGGAGAAAGGCATATTGTACAGGAACTTGGGGGATGATCAGGAAGTGGTCAGAGTGTTCAAGGAGATCGACACATATGGAGTGCAGTCTGATGATCTGATCTGTTTCACAATTATTACCGTAGTCCGTGGGGTCTGTTGTTGCTCTCTTTGCTGCAACTTTAGTGATCTGCCTCACTTTCATTCAGACATATTACTGTTGGAATTCTTTTTTTAAATTGGGAGAACAACACTTTTTGAAAATTTAGAGGTTGTGTATCTAAATCTCGTTCTCCATTCTCTGATACCAATTCTGTTATTCTGAATTGGGGAGAACTATTGAGTTTAGGAATTATGCTTCTCTAAAACTCGTCTCATTTTTTTCATTAACATTACACGGCTATTTATAGCCGGAAGGAATACAAACATGACAATATAAAATACAACATTTTTGACAAACACAATCCGCAATATTTGACGGATTGTTATTCAAACATTATTGCTTCTTTTGATTGCGGCTTCCTGTCGGTAATCACTTTGCCGCTTCTTTGGACTGAATGAATTTAACGTTTAACATTTTCCCCCCTTAAACTCATTCTTTGAGATCTTGAATTCCAAGCTCTTGATGATTGCTTCATTCCATAGCTTTCTTCAATAAATTTTTCTGCTCCAAAATTTCTTCTTTGCACAGCAATAATTATTTTTCCACCAATTTTCTGAATAGTCTAGGGATGTCAACTTTACCCGTAGGGTC
Organism: Hygrophila difformis; assembly: GCA_030278955.1. NCBI lineage: Eukaryota > Viridiplantae > Streptophyta > Magnoliopsida > Lamiales > Acanthaceae > Hygrophila > Hygrophila difformis. The sequence continues at coordinate 1,856,072 of JAOANR010000004.1, forward strand.
GGGTAACCCGTCGGGTAATCGGGTATCGGGTAGGGTAGGGTAGAGATAATCGGGTAATCGGGTAGGGTATTACCCGAAACCGAAATAAATCATATCGGGTGCGGGTAGGGTACGGATTTCATATATTACCCGATTACCCTACCCGATTACCCGATTAAATATATATTTATTTATTTATCTATATATACTATTTAATTTATATTATATATTTTTTCGCAAAGCATTTATATTATATATTGAGATATATTGAGATATATTTATATGTTTGTTTATTTATTTATTTATTTTTATATTTCAAATTTATTAACATTTGAGATTGGCAGTAAAAAGATTTATGAATTTTTTACTGAAAATTCTTAAATATTACAATATTTATTTATGTTGCTTTAGTGGTTTCTTTTAAATATTCTTTTAAATTTTGTTCTCGTGCAATAATGAATGTTTTATTTATTTTTTATGGTGAAAAATAATTTTTTTTCTTTATTAAAGTTGGGTCGGGTAGAGTCGGTTAACTATGTAATATTTAAGATTTCGGGTACCCGTTTACCCGCGGATAATCCGTATACCCGACGGGTATTACCCGAATCCTACCCGATATTTAATTTTAGGGTAATAGGGTAGGGTAAGGGTAGGATAATTATATTTCGGGTAGTGAGTGGAGGTGGTCTACCCGTACCCTACCCTACCCGTTTACATCCCTAGAATAGTCGTGGGATCTTCTTTTTTTTCACTGCAGCTTCTTTCATGTGCTTCAACTTTTAAAATTTGAGTGCATCAATAGCTGCACAACTCCACTGCTTTTGTCCTTTTCTTTAATTTGATATTCCCACTTTCCAATCAAATAGCCCTGCTCCATTCATTTTTTTTTTTTATTCGGCAGTTGTGTTCCAACTTTTCAAGTTGATTGAATCAACCAATTTAATTTCTCTTTGCACAAGGCTGACCAATTCTTTAATTCCCACCAACCTCATCTTCCACTATTAATTTCTTTGTCTCCTGGGTTCTCCTCATCTTCACATCTCATCCATTTTTAAATTTAGAGCCAATTCTTCATGACTAGCAGCAAGGTGAGACGACGCTGAGGAAGCGGTGCGCAAGCAGCGAGCAGGCGGAGATTGAAGTTGCTGGGCCTGGGCGCATGGTGGACGGCGGAGCAAGACAGCGGCGGTGGGAGCTGGGCAGCGCTCGATGGTGGATGCTGGCGGCGGCAGCGGGTGGTGCTGGAGGTTGCGGTAGCAGGCTATGTTTGATACAGCGTAGGCGGTGCGTGGTGGCAGCGGTGGCTCAGCAGATCGGCAGCAATTGGCTCGGCGATGGTGTCAGATCTGGTGATAGTACGCAGGTGGCGCGAATCTGAAGGGGCGGTGCAAGGCTGGAAGTCGGTGGTGCTCACGGCAAGAGATTAATGGTGGAGGAACAGCGGCTGTATTGGCGTTGGAGAGGAGCAGCGGAGGTGTGGGCTGCAACTTGTGGTGGTTGATGTTGTTCGGCGGCGGTGGCTCGTCGGAGGTGTGGCGACGATCTAGTGATGTCGCTGCTGCAGCTGGTGTTTGCAGCGGGCGACGCTCGATGCTCGGTGGTGGTTTAAGCTCGTCGTAGGTGTGGCGAAGACGGTGGTTCTTTCGCGGCTGCAGCTGATGTTGGCAGCGGCTGGCTCAGGTTTACTCCTGGCAACAGTGGTCTGCTCTTGCAAAACCCTGTAAGAAATGTATTTTAATTGAGTGTTTATACTCAAATTTTTTTTTTAATGCTCTGAGTTTGGATCGACTCAGGCTCTGGGCTCTACCCAGCTTTTCTTCTTCCCTCTGAGTTTGGTTCACTCAGACTCTGGGCTTCTACCCAGCTTTTCTTCTTCGCTCTGAGTTTAGATCACTCAGGATCACTTAGGCTCTGATACCAAATGTTGGAATTCTTTTTTTAAATTGGGAGAACAACACTTTTTGAGAATTTAGAGGTTGTGTATCTAAATCTCGTTCTCCATTCTCTGTTATTCTGAATTGGGGAGAACTATTGAGTTTAGGAATTATGCTTCTCTAAAACTCGTCTCATTTTTTTTCATTAACATTACACGGCTATTTATAGCCGGAAGGAATACAAACATGACAATATAAATGTTAACGGTGAAATTTGGGAGAAAAGATTTCTCTTTTATTGATGAACTTAGAGGAAGGATTACAAGAAAAATGGAGGAAAGATTACAGGAATTGAAAGGGAAAACTGTAAAGGAATCGAAAAGTACTGAAAGCTGTAAAGTACAGGAAAGCAATAAAGAAAGTAAAGAAAAATAAAGACGGCTTCTTGAGAAGAATTGGAGATGTCCCGCAAGTCGGCCTAGGTTACACATATATAGTGGTGAGTGATGAGAGCCTTCAAGTTGCACAATCTCTCGTGTTGATTTGTTTCCTTCTAGACCGCTCTCTCTGATTTGTTTCCTTAACTGAGGGCCTCCATCCTTGATCTTGGCCTCCATCCTAGGGCTGGCCTCCATCCTACGTCTTGGCCTCCATCCTAGGGTTGGCCTCCATCCTAGGGTTAGTCTCCATCTTGTTTGGCCTCCATGGCCTCCACCCTTACAGACGGCCTCCACCATCTCTTTGGGCCTCCATGGCCTCCACCCATACAGACGGCCTCCATCCTTACGGACGGCCTCCACCATCTCTTTTGGGCCTCCATCTACGCGGCCTCCCTCTTCTGGGCTGTCTACGCGGCCTCCCTCTTCCGGGCTGTGTCTACGCGGCCTCTCTCTTCCGGGCTGTGTCTACGCGGCCTCCCTCTTCCGGGCTGTGTCTACGCGGCCTCCCTCTTCCGGGCTGTGTCTACGCGGCCTCCCTCTTCCGGATATATTTTACCCAATTGGGCTAATTTATTCAGACAAGCAGCTCCATTGGGCCTAATATATATTTTTGTCAGGTTAACAGATGCCCCCCTTGCGCTTTCAGTCGATGGAACTGAGACTGAAAATGCGCATACATTTTACTCATGCCGCCGTCGGCATTCGATATTGAGAAAACGTGCATATCACTTTTGGTTTTATTTTACTTATCACATTTGTATATATATATATACATTTTATTTATTATCACTATATATATATATTATATATATATATATATTTTTAAAATTGCATGACATGTATGCAATTTTCCAATGAATGGCGGCTGCCAGGCCGCCACTATGCATGCAATTTAATTTAATTTTTTTTTTTTAAATTAAATTGCATGATACATGCAATTGAAAGCTGATGGCGGTTGCTTGGCCGCCACTATGTGGTATTCTTATTCTTTTTTTTTTTTTTTTTTTTTTAAATTTTCCTTCTCTTGGCCGCCATCATCATCCTTGCTAGGGGCCGCCATCCCCTTCTTCAGTCTGAAACAGCCGCCATCAATCCAGGCCGCCAGCTTTGTCAGTCCGGAGCAGCCGCCATCACCACTAAAGGAGGCCGCCATCACCACTCAAGGAAGCCGCCACCCTGTGCTTTGGAGGAGGCCGCCATTTGCTCGCCTTGGCCGCCATCACCAAGGCCGGGGAGGCCGCCACCCTCGCCCTAGAGGGCCGCCATCTTCGCCCAGCAGGCCGCCACCACTGAGGCCGTTGAGGCTGCTTTGGCCGCCACCTGGGAGTCTTGACCGCCACTGCTGAGGCCGCCACCTACGTCCGTGGCCGCCATCAAGCATCGAGCTGGGGAGCCGCCAGTTCCAGGCCTCCATCAGCTTTTCTTCCCGGGTCGCCATTCGAGTCTCAGCCAGGGTGACATCCTCAGTCAGGCCGCCATACTCAGCCAGGCGCCATCCTCAGTCACCGACTACTCGGCCTCCAAGGCCGCTGTCGGTTTTTTACCACCCAAGGTTATTGCCTTGGCCAACGCCCTTGGTTCATCTACCTCTTTATCATGTTTCAATTCCTCAAAACAAGTCCCGTGTGTAGGTAGACGCTTCTCATCTTGTTCATCAAGAAAAATTTCCAAGCGGGCCGCTTTCTCGGCCAGCTGGGCAAGATCGGATGAATCCTGCATAATTAAACGTTCTTTCAACTTTGGCAACATATTTGCCACCGCAATATTGACTACCTCCCTATTAGGGATTGCCGTAGTGCATCGACTTTTAAGTCGCTGTAGTCTGTTAATAAATGTGCTTGCCGTCTCATCGGCAAATTGCTTTGCATTGGTAAGGTCTGCGAGACTCACTTGTGTCGACGGTATATAGAATCTGCCATGGAATGCTCGCTCCAGTTCGTCCCAATTTTGAATTGAGTTAGCCCGCAACGATACATACCATGCATAGGCAGGTCCAGTAAGGGATAAACTGAACAGTCTCAACTTCAGCCAATCGTTGGCCGCCGCTTCACCACACTGGGTGATGAACCTGCCCACATGCTCTATAGTAGACTTGCCATCGTCCCCTAAGAATGTGGTGAATTCGGGCATCTTGAAGCCCCTTGGATATGGTTGCATGGTATCTACCCAATCAGGGTAAGGTTTCATGTAGGTAGGCCGCTCCATCGGCCTTAGTTGAATCCCAAAATGTTGTTGCATCACGTCTGCCAGCAACTCGGGTGAGACCGACGCTGTCTGTGCAGGAGGCATGGCGATTGTGGGAGGTGTGGCAGGTGTCGAAGCCACTCCATTTGGTAGTGGCGCCTGCCCCCCTTGCGTTGGCGGTATCCAACTAGGCTTCGGTACGGGCGCCAGTACTGGCACGGCGACTGCGGAAGATATAGCCGGTGTCGAAGCCACTCCATATGGTTTTGGTGCCACTTGCCCCCCTTGCGTTGGTGGCATCCAACTAGGGTTCGATAGTGCCGGTACTGGTGAGTAGTCAACCACATAAGGTGTGGTGAGAACGTTCGGCACAAGGGGCGCCGTTTGACAAGGTGGCATGCCAGATCCACCGGAGGCCGTTGGACAGCCGGGTGAAACACTGGAGGCCATCAAATACCCTGGCGATGCATAGATCGGCACTGGAGGTGCCGCATAACCAAAGTTCGGCATGCTAGGTGCCGCTGGAGTGAAGGAATAAGCCGTCTGATGTGAAAATGGGAAGAGGCTAGCCGGGCTGTTTCCGGACTCCGGGAGTGGCGACTGGCCATATGCGGTTCCCCAAACCCTTTGTTGGCCGTCTGCCGGCCTCGGGCATGGGAGACTGCGCGGCACATTCATGTCGTTTGCAGGAACAGTTTTATCTTGCTGAGTACGCAAGGAACTGCAAATTCTATCTGTTTGGTCGGCTATGGCAGACCGCAACACATCCACTAAGTGCTTTGTGACTAAAGGCATGAACTCGGCCATCGATTCTGTCATCGATAGCCGCACTTGCTCGGACAGTGCAGGGGTTTGTATTATACCCTGTTGCGATTGAGAGGTGCTTTCTACCGCTTCATCGGTAGGCGCTCTAAGTGGCATCTTTTCATGTAGAGACATTTCTTCAAATTTCTGATTAAAATTAACAACTTTTCCGGATCTGAGACGCATACACTATTCGGAGCGGATATGGTTTTCACTTCGTGTCCCGCTGGGCGTGCCAATTTGTTAACGGTGAAATTTGGGAGAAAAGATTTCTCTTTTATTGATGAACTTAGAGGAAGGATTACAAGAAAAATGGAGGAAAGATTACAGGAATTGAAAGGGAAAACTGTAAAGGAATCGAAAAGTACTGAAAGCTGTAAAGTACAGGAAAGCAATAAAGAAAGTAAAGAAAAATAAAGACGGCTTCTTGAGAAGAATTGGAGATGTCCCGCAAGTCGGCCTAGGTTACACATATATAGTGGTGAGTGATGAGAGCCTTCAAGTTGCACAATCTCTCGTGTTGATTTGTTTCCTTCTAGACCGCTCTCTCTGATTTGTTTCCTTAACTGAGGGCCTCCATCCTGATTCTTGGCCTCCATCCTTGATCTTGGCCTCCATCCTAGGGCTGGCCTCCATCCTACGTCTTGGCCTCCATCCTAGGGTTGGCCTCCATCCTAGGGTTAGTCTCCATCTTGTTTGGCCTCCATGGCCTCCACCCTTACAGACGGCCTCCACCATCTCTTTGGGCCTCCATGGCCTCCACCCATACAGACGGCCTCCATCCTTACGGACGGCCTCCACCATCTCTTTGGGCCTCCATCTACGCGGCCTCCCTCTTCTGGGCTGTCTACGCGGCCTCCCTCTTCCGGGCTGTGTCTACGCGGCCTCTCTCTTCCGGGCTGTGTCTACGCGGCCTCCCTCTTCCGGGCTGTGTCTACGCGGCCTCCCTCTTCCGGGCTGTGTCTACGCGGCCTCCCTCTTCCGGATATATTTTACCCAATTGGGCTAATTTATTCAGACAAGCAGCTCCATTGGGCCTAATATATATTTTTGTCAGGTTAACAATAAAATACAACATTTTTGACAAGCACAATCCGAAATATTTGACGGGCTGTTATTCAAACATTATTGCTTCTTTTGATTGCGGCTTTCTGTCGGTAATCACTTTGCCGCTTCTTTGGACTGAATGAGTCTAACGTTTAACAATTACACTGTCCATCAAGTTTCTAATTAGATTTTATCTAAACTACGTACTGGTGCACCTTCACCATCTTTCTTCTTTTTTTAATCGTTTCCATCTAATTAATGTCGGAATGTTAAGTGTTTAATTCTTATCATGACATGTATGTGTTGTCCCCTTCGTGGATTTGGAGTCGGCTGATTGTCAAAACTTTTAATGTCTTTGCCCAAGATTTTGATCTTGGAAGAATATGCCTTGTCTTTTTATATATGTTTCAAAGTTCTTTTATGGATAAGGCATTAATTGTAATTCTTGGGACACCCACAAAATGAATTAACATGGAGGCAATATCTCCGATCCAGAATAGCTCTAAAACAGATACTACATAAATAAATAAATAATTACAAAGAAAGAAAGAAAGAAAGAAATAGGAGGCATTACATTCAACACGTCCATATATATAGTGATCAAGTGGAAATGTGACAAAGCAAATAAAAGGAAACAAGAATATATTGAAAGTATATATGGCACTAGGCTACCAAGATATATCAAAAGTCCAAAATGCATTTCCCTATCATATGCCCCTCCTCTTGACATTTCTTTTTCCCTTTGGAATAGATGAGGAGATTCACATTCAAGTGCCTAGCTACCTATAATATAAGCATTTGCCCCTCGCACACTTAAACTGTCATTCACGTTTTCATCAAACAGATATTTTTATTCTCTAAACTGAAACCCTAACAATTACTTTTTGGTAAATTGTCTCAGTTGTATATATATGTGTGTATGTCAATTGAAATATTAGTTATATTTCTGCATGAGACTTAATAATCATGTCCAAAGTGGCTCCCAAGCCGTGCCTAAAACATTCTCATCCAAAAAGAATGGCGGGTTCTCATGGAAAGGCAGTACTGGTGATTGTGGCAGCGCGAGTTCTTGGTCATTTTGTGTTGAAATTTGCTCGCAAATTAGGTCGAACAACTTGGAATTTTGGCATCGCATGTTTAGGAGTTCGGCTTGTGCTTTGGCCAATTCAGCTTGGAGCTCACTTATTTGGTTTTGAAGGTGACAAATCGCGCCTGCACTACCATACACCGGATTCCTCAACCTAGCATTCGCTTCGTACACCATGCTATTAACTGCATCGCCTCGTTGAGACTCGGGAAGTTCCTACGAATTAATATCAATAAAAGAAAGATTAAGACATTTTTTTTGGAGGAGCCATAGACTGGGAAAGGGGTGGTGGGAGCCCATGCCACACAATTACAAAGGGAATAAAAGGGAGGGATAAGAGGTCGGTGGGGAATCGAACCTCCAACCTTCCGTTGGAAGTCAAGGGACTTAACCACTTGGGCTAAATCCTCATCCCCAAGATTAAGACATCAATATTGATCTAATAATATGCATGGTTGAGCCATGCATGTAATAAAGTGTGTGTGTGTGTGTTTTTGTTTTTGTTTTTTTTTTTTTTTGGGAGAAAATAAAGCTATGCAAGTGTATGAGGTATATATAGCATAAGTTTAGCTTCTTATATAACTAATTATATATAAAGAGTCTATTGTGAAGACATTTAGTATGTATTAATATGTGCACGTTTTTGTGTGTTCTAGTCATCTTCTTCATTCTTTAAATAAGAAGTTATGCAGTATTTCTTTCTATGAATTATGCTCTGCTAATCTCACATGGTGGAAACATTTATGCAATAAAAGTAAGGTCATGATTTGTTAGGTGTTACCTAGCTGCTCCCATTGACCCTTAAATAAGAAATAAGAATATCCTTTTCAGATCAGAAGAAAGGTATGAACTCTGCAGTTTGAGTTAATTAAAATGGGAAATTAAACTTATTGAAGTCAAGCAAACTATTTTAGAAGAAAAAATAAAAAGTCATAAATTATACCAAGTCTATTTCCGTTTAGTATTCTTGTTTACCTTTTGAGGGATAATGTATAGTCATAAATTAATACAACGTAATTTAGAATTTTTAACCTTAGGGTGATAATAATGTACTACTATAGTTTATTTGGAGTGGTATTTTTATTTTATGAGCCACACACACAAATACAATGAAGGAAATTTATCATCATAACAGAATATTGTTAATTACCTGCAGCAATTTAATAATGTTGCTGGCTCCAAAAACCTTATGAGCAATGGTGAATTTCATCGGTTCTGTGGGCGGGAAATAAGGCGCGAGCACGCACTTGTCGACGCAGCGTCGCCGGAGGATCTTGCAAGCGGCGCACGGGCTGAGAACCACCGGTGGTGTTGTGGTGGAGGGTGTGGTCGAAGCCGAAGAGGTAGGGGATGAAGAACAAGAGGATGGAGATAGGGAGGAGGATGGAAAGCCTTCTCCGGCCACTGCGGCGGCGGCGGCGGAGACCGGAATGGCAATGGCTGCCGGAGAAGTGATTGGGGAGAGTTTTGTGTGATCCATAAGTATATATTATTGATTTGAGGATGGAAGACAAGCAGTGACGACAGGGTCTATATATACTTGTTACAGAATAGAGAGACTGTGTGTGTAATTAATGAATGAAAACGTGTGAGATCGAGTGTACTAGTGATTTGTCAACGTAAATTTAGGGTATCCATTTTTGTCGTCTTATTATGTTGTGCTGTCTGTCCTTTGGTATGAAAACAGTATCATGTACTCTTACATTCTCGTCAAAATTTACCTATCGTCAACATAAATTAATTAATATAAATACTACTCCTCTGTCCCATTTAATATGTCTTATTTTATTTCTGCACATAATTCAATGCAATTTTTTTAATCGTTAATATCTCAAAATATGTACAACAAAAATTATACTATAAAATATATTTTCTAGAACTATTTGATTATACGATTCTAACAAGACTCAAATTGACTATTTTTTCAAATATATAATTACAATAAAACTAAGTTAAAGTTGAACAATTAACAGTGTCAAAAAGTCAAACAGAACACGTTACTTGGGACGGGAGGAGTAGTATATAATAGAAAATAAAAATACCCTTTAGAAAAATGCATATTGGGAAGTCGTACTATATAATAAGTTTTTATTTAATTTGTTAGTTCCTATATTTTGAGACAACGTGTTCCACTCCGATGATGAACACTAGATAGGATCCCACCCCTTAGTCTTATCCGCATGATATACTTGGCAAGAAATCCTTGTGATCGGATAGAGTCGACTCTGCATGGCAAGGCGCGTTCCCCAAACGGTCAACTTTCATTTCCTTACGATGGGGGACCGAGTTATGGCAAGAGCATCTTCCGATCCAAAGGAAATGGGTCGGCTATGGAAGGAGGAAGATTTCGTGGGATAGTTTGATTCCCTTCCATAGCAATGGGATTTCGAGCATCCTTTTAAGAAGGACAAATTGCAGTGGAAGTGCAGTGATTCTAATCATCTTTCTTGAGAGCCTCTGCAATTGAGAAATCCATATTCAATCTCTTCATCTTGTCCGAGAGTTTCATCTATCGTATGAAAGAGATTGCCTCTTGAGTGTTCATTGGCTTCATCGTGCACATCGTACCCTTGATTGATCTTGACACTTTCAATCAAGGAATTCACTCAAGTTCGTGTCAACAAAAAGATACTGCCTTCATCGTTGCATCAAAGGATGATCTTTTACAGGTTCACTCAAGGGAAACTTGGAGAAGGAGTCTTCAAAGGGTCAAAGAAGAATCGGAGCATTCTCACCAGAAAAGGGAGTTTCTGGTACCATCGATCATCAGCTTGGGTGTTGGAGTAAAAGATTACTTGTTCACTATTGTTTGTGTTATAACGTGGTGTTCGAACACATAGTGGAACTCTCCTGGATTGGTATCCCCCAGACGTAAGCCTTGGGCCGAACTGAGTCAATAACTCTCTATTTGTTCTTGTTTCTTTTCTGCACTTATCTATTGCCATTAACTAACCCTCTAATAATCTATTTAAGTGTGTGTTTGAACAAACAGTTGTGATTAAGGATCTTAGTCTTGGCGTAAGTGGGACTAACAAGTGGTATCAGAGCGCACACACCTTCGGGTGAGATCCAAGCGTCAAGATGAGTCGTGAAGGAGGAAACATTTCTAGGCCACCTTTGCTGGATGGAACAAACTTTTCCTATTGGAAAACCAGAATGTAGGCTTTTCTCATGGCCATTGATGAAGGAGTATGGGATGCCGTGGAATCCAAGTTCGAGCGTCCCACTGTCGAGGACAATGAAGGTGTCAAGACATCGAAACCTAAGGACAAATGGACTGCTGAAGAAAAGACTCTATCCTTCATGAACTCAAAGGCTCTCAATGCTATCTTCAACGGGGTTACTGAAGAGCAATACAAGCTTATCTCCTCGTGTGACACGGCTTATGATGCATGGGCAGTACTGGTAAACTCCCATGAATGTATGGCTTCTGTTAGATCTTCCAAGTTGATTTCTATAGAATCACAATTTCACAAACTTATCATGGATGAAAATGAAAGTATTGTTAGTTATGTTGGTAGAATTCGTGACTTGATCAACCAGGCACATCAACTTGGGAAGACCTATTCCCAGCAAGAGTTGGTGAGGAAGATTGTTGGAACAATTTCTGACAGGTTCAATCCCAAGATTGCTGCTCTAGAACTTTACAAGGACTACTCCACTATGCAAGTGGACGAACTAATGGGAATACTTCAATCATGGGAAATGGATCATTGCAAGGAAGTTGGAAGCAAAAGCATAGCCTTCAAGGCTGAGTCCAAATTGGTGAGTGACAAGGAAGCCGAGATTGATAGTGACCACAGTGATGATGATGAGATCTCTCTTCTCACCAAGAGACTTGTCAGACTCCTCAAGAATAAGAAAGGAAAGCAAGGGTATCCTAGCGGAAAGGGCGATGAATCGAACTTCAGGAGAGACTCCAAAACTAGATCCAAACCCTATGGCAAGGATCAACAGACTGAGGAAAAGCCCAAAGGACCAGAATGCTATTAATGCAGAGGTTTTGGTCACATTAGGGCAGATTGTGGAAATCTGAAGAAGAAGGAGAAGAAGACCTACCACATTACATTTAGTGATCATGACGAGGGACCTGATTGCAGTGAAGGAGAATCTGAGCATGGGATTGCCCTCATGGCACCAGGAACATGGGATTCAGACTCATGTTCGGACACTAAGTCACAACATGGTATCGCTTCTAACCCTGTAAATAATGATTTCTCTGATAATGATTGTTCGTCTCTTAGAAGTAAAGAGGCAGATATAATAGAGCGTCTCACGGACCTCTACAATGAAGTATTCGAAAGGCTGGAAACTTCAATGACTGAGATAGAAGATCTGCAAAGAACCAATCAGGATCTTAGAAACGAGATTGAGAGGCTCTTGGGTGAAAACAAGGACTTACTGTCTAAAGCTGAAGTGGTGTCCATTCACGTGACAGAACTCGAGGCTGGAATACTCTATGAGAAAGAGGAAAAGGAGAAGATTTCTTCCAAGCATGATCTTCTGATTGTGGAAATCACTGATCTCAGGGAGAAACTCAACAAATCCAAAAAGATTCTGTCGGACATGAATAAAGGCAAGGCCAAACTTGATGATGCTTTAGCAGCTGGGAAATCTCATGGGAACAGACAAGGACTTGGATACAGCAACTTCGGCTCCGCCTCTACCTCAAAGGGGAAAACTAAGTTCATAGCAGGAGGCCAGTTCAATGACAGAATACCCAATCAGACCACTAGGACCTTTCATAAAGGTTCCAAGGCCCCTGGCAGAAGAAGGAGTATGTTCAAATGACCTCTTGTTTGTGATTATTGCAGGTTTCGAGGTCACAAGACCGACCACTGTCGAAAGATTATCAAGGATCTCCTTGAAGGAAGACCTGTTACCTGGCCAAATGAAGATCTAAAGAAGAGGATTTCCATAAGGCGCGAGTGGGTTGCTAAATATTCTGCCAGGTGTTATGTTGCCTTCCTGTCCTCTAGACAAAAGGATAAAAGTGCAACTTGGTACTTCGATAGTGGTTGTTCGAGGCATATGACAGGAGACAAAGATGTCCTTAAACCGTTCAAAGATGTTGGTGGTGGATCGGTTATTTTTGGAAATGGTAAGAAAGGTCGTCTCTCCGGACAAGGAACTCTCCACGGAAATGGTCTGCCCAAGCTCAACAATGTCTACTATGTGGAAGGACTACATGCTAATCTCATAAGCATGTCAACTATGTGATGAGGATTTGACTGTATCCTTTAACAAAAAATATTGTGAAGTTCTTGATCCTAACAATGTGTGCGTCATGAGGGGACTAAGATCTCGGAATGACTGCTATTTACTTGTTCAAACCTGTAATTTTGTGAAGGATGCAGGAGGTTCCCGAAATCTACTTTGGCATGAGAAATTAGGTCATCTGAACTTCAGAGATCTAATCAAACTGAGCAGAACAGGAGCCGTTCGTGGACTTCCAGACCTAAAGAAACACGCCTCGGATTTCTGTGAAGACTGTGCCAAGAACAAACAAACTCGTGTGTCCCATCCCGTAACTGAACACAATGCGACAACACACTGTCTGGAACTCTTACATATGGACCTCATTGGACCAACCAAAATTCCTAGTCTGGGAGGTAAACGGTATATATTCGTATGTGTAGATGATTTTTCCAGATATACGTGGGTTGACTTTCTCAGGGAAAAGAGCGAAGCCTTCAAGGTCTTTATGAAGCTGTGCAATCAAATTTTGAACGAAAAAGAATGCAAAGTGAAGAGAATCCGCAGTGATCATGGGAAGGAATTCGAAAATCAAGCATTCGATGATTACTGTTCCAGCCTTGGAATCAAACACGAGTTTTCAGCACCAAAAACTCCCCAGCACAACGGAGTGGTAGAGAGGAAGAACTGCAACTTGCAAGAAATGACACGTGTCATGATAAACTCCAAGAAGGTTCTGGAATTTCTCTGGGCAGAAGCAATCAACACAGCGTGCAACATGATAAATCGAGTGTACATCAGGCCCAAAACACTCATGACCCCATATGAATTATGGAAGGGTAAAAAGACTTCAATATCATATTTTCACATTTTTGGTTGCAAGTGTTTTGTGCTTAATGACAGGGAACACACCGGGAAGTTCAAGGAGAAAAGTGACGAAGGTATTTTTGTTGGGTATTCAACTTCAAGCAAAGCCTTCGGAGTGTACAACTCTAGAACAAGGAAGGTAATTGAATCCACAAATGTCATTGTGGAAGATGCACCCAATAGAGGAGTTCCAGTTGAGTCTCATGAGGAGGATGCGGAAAAAGTCACTCACAATCCTGGTCAAACTCAACCTTCATCAGGGGACAAATTGGTAACTACCATTGCTAATAGTGACGAGGTCCAACCCAGTGTGCAAACACTAGTTGGAACACCGTCCCAGTCAGAAGCTGCAGCACCCCAAGTCAGAATCCATCGTAATCACAATCTAGAGGATGTTATTGGGGATGTACTCGAAGATCGGAGAACTCGAGTTAAGAAGAAGATCGACTATAGAGAATTTGCAGGGTTACATTGTTTCACTTCGAGGATCGAACCTTCAAGAGTTGAAGAAGCTCTACAAGATGAAAACTGGATTAATGCCATGCGGGAAGAACTTTTCCAATTCAAAAGGAATGAAGTATGGACCTTGGTTGAGCGCCCAGATCACACCAACGTCATTGGCACAAAATGGGTTTTCAAGAACAAGAGTGACGAGAATGGGAATGTGATTCGTAACAAAGCCAGGCTCGCAGCTCAAGGGTACACCCAAGTGGAAGGAGTGGACTACAGTGAGACCTTTGCACCACTGGCAAAACTCGAAGCCGTGAGACTACTCCTTGCTATTGCATGCTCGATGGGTTTTAAGCTCTACCAAATGGACGTCAAAAGTGCCTTCCTAAATGGTTGGTTAAAGGAAGAAGTGTACGTGGAGAAACCTAAAGGGTTCGAAGATGCAGACTTCCCTGACCATGTCTTTCGATTGAACAAAGCTCTCTACGGGCTTAAACAAGCACCAAGGGCATGGTACGAGAAGCTTTCAAAATATCTGTTGGAAAATGGATATAGAAGGGGGAGTACAGACAAAACTATGTTCATCAAGGAAGACTCCAAAGGAATCATCGTGGCTCAAGTCTATGTGGATGATATCGTATTTGGATCAACCTCCCATGTGTTCAAGGACAAGTTCATTGAGACTATGGGTAAGGAATTTGAGATGAGTATGGTAGGTGAATTAACTTTTTTTTCTTGGTATGCAGGTTACTCAGAAAAAGGAATGAACATTTTTAAATCAATCGAAATATGCCAAAAGTATTGTCAAGAAATTCGGGCTGGAGTCCAGCAAGCCAGTTCGAACACCGATTGGAACATCTGACAAACTCCACAAGGATCCGGCAGGGAAGAGTGTTGATCAAAAGATGTATAGAGGGATCATTGGAAATCTTCTCTATCTCTCAGCAAGCAGACCCGACATCAGTTATGATGTAGGAGTATGTGCCAGATATCAAGCAGACCCAAAAGAGTCTTACCTCAAGGCTGCAAAAAGGGTGATCCAATACATTGCTGGAACACTTGATTTGGGCATATGGTACTCCAAGGAATCCAATTTACAATTGATAAGATACACTGATGCGGATTGGGCTGGAAATGTCGATGACAGGAAAAGCACCACAGGAGGATGTTTCTATGTTGGGACCAACTTGGTAAGTTGGTATAGCAAAACACAGAACTCGATCTCTCTCTCCACGGCAGAAGTGGAGTATATTGCAACAGGGAGCTGTTGCGCACAGCTCTTATGGATGAGGCAGATGATTAGTGACTATGGCATTGATCAAAACAAGCTAGTGGTTCTCTGTGACAACATGAGTGCGATAAGCATTTCAAGAAATCCGGTGCAACACAGTCGAACCAAGCACATTGATGTTAGACATCATTTCATCCGAGAACTAGTGGAAGATGAAGTAGTGTCACTGGAGTATGTTGGAACACTAGAGCAGAATGCGGACATCTTCACCAAAGCTCTAGATGGAGATCGGTTTGAAAAACTAAGGCGGGAACTTGGCCTATGCACCATAGTCTAAGTTCCAAAGGATCTCGGGGGATCTCCTTCATCAATATTAAACGGCTAAGTTTTCTTTAGATTTATTTAAATATCATCTTAGCCTTATTACAAGGGATCCCAAATCTTGTATTTAACCAATTATTTTTTATTGCAGGGAATAAAATCATTATCCCTAAGCAGCCGTGTGGCAAATATATCCAATAAGGGAAGTTATTACATGTTTTTGGTAACCGGCTACCTAGGTGGAATGATTGAGAATCTTGCTCATCCCCATAAAAGGAAACTACCTTTTTGCTGCGTGTGATCATTATCTCCCTCCGTGTTTTATGCTTCCTCCTTTCTTTGTGTTCTAGTGCGAAACTTCTCAGAGAAACAGATTACTCCCGATTTGCTCCTTGCCTTGTAGGAATCATGGTGACAACGAGGAACAAGAGTTCCAACACTGAGACCGCACCGCTCCTAGCACGAGGAAGCCCTCGCACCAGAGGTGGCAGTCGCGGTGGCAATTGAGTAGGAGGACGGGGTCGCGGTAGGGCTGGACGAGGCCGTGGGCGTAATCTGTCCGATATTGCTCCCTCAAATGAAGCTCCGAACATCATTGTCACCCTAGTGGTACCTGTTTCAGACCCACTCGACATTCGTGTAGAGATGGCGCACGCGATCGAGGAAACGGCTGCAGGCGATGCCCTAACTTCATCACAACTGGAGAATCCTCAATCGGCGGTTGTAACTTCACCCCCTCAAGGGGAAACTGCTCCTATCACGTCGCCATTCTCTCAACCTCTTGAGCCAACCGTTCAAGTTCCATTATCTACCCTGGCGGATGCGGCAATTCAAAATCAGAGTCCTCCAAAAGGGAAAGGTAAAATGGCTTCTCGAAAAACTTTGGTTTCTGACAATGTTGATGCAGGGGGTTCAAATCCGATATCTGAGCACCAAGATGGCACTCAGTCCGGTCCTCAAACCACCACCCCTGTTTCTGGCTCTGGCACTCCGACGCCCTCTAGGGTTTCTGGCGAGACTGCTCCTGCGTCGACTCATATCCCTAAGGCCGCGATCAAAAATGCTGGTGGTGGGAGTTCTGGGAGTTCAGACGACACCTCTGAACAATCATCCGAGTCAACAGAACTATCGGATGAATCGCTACTAATCAAGCATCTATCTCGGCTGAGGAGTTCCTCCGGCGTGAAGGGCTTACTGAAGATGAACTAAGGAGTGAGGAGGATGATCAAGATGTTGCTGACAACCCTGAGGCTGGACTTGAGGGGGAGAAATCACCTTCTTCAGATGATGTTCCGATTCGAGCTCTTGCTCCCAAGAAGGTCCCTGCCAACAAATTTAAGAATAAGGCGGACCAAACTCCATCAAGCTCTCAACCTCAGAAGAAGAAGAAGGCTCCAGTGGATGATATTGAAGAAGATGATGGCCAGGGAGTCATTCCTGAGATCGTGGATACCAATCTAGCATTCAGCTCGAAATTCTATTCGCAGAGTTCCATGACTTTCTTTAAGGCTGTCTTGCGCGAAAGGAAGCTAAAGCCTGAGGTTGCTTTTAAGGGACCAAAATGTGATGAGATTGGCTGGAAAAGCTACCTTGAGAAAAGGCATCTTCTTCGATGGGCAGCAGATCTACAAGGAACTAAGCAATCCATTGTGAAGCTTTTTTATGCTAACCTCAGAAAGTCAGTGATTGTCCCAGGTAGCAGCTGGTTTGGGCATGTGTTTGTCAAGAAGCAACTTGTCCCTCTCAAAGATAAAGACATCTGTGAATTCCTTGGTGTTCCACTGTGTGATTTTGACACTGTATTCAGACCAGGCACCAAGTTTAACAATGTCCAGATTGCCAAAACGTTGACTAAAGAAAAACAGAAGAGCATTAAAGGCCGAGGGTTGAGGTCAGGCAGTCTAACTCAGAAATTCATTCTGCTCTATAAGTTCATATCTTCGAATGTGATGCCTACTGCAAACCACTCGGTTGTCTCGAGAGAAATGTGTCAATTGATGTTTGCCATTGATGAGAACAAGAAGGAGATCAATTATGGGAAGCTGGAGCTAAATCAAATGGTTGATATAGCTGTAAATCTGAAGGAAGACAGCTCTACTCTCGTTCCCTTCCCGGCCCTGATCTATGGGTATTTGGAATCTGTGGGCATTGGAGGTCACCCCAATGAGCTAATGGACACCACCAAAGTGTTCAAGTTCACGGCCAAGCTGCAAGACAAAGTCCAGGACATTCCAGGCCCGGATGGACCTCCCATTCCTCAGTCAGCTCTTGATCAACTCAGAGACATGCTTGCAGAAAGTCAGGATGCGATTAGGAGGAAGCGAGAAGAACTGGACGAAGAGGAAAGAGCCCTAGCTGAGATGGCAAGGCTTCTCCCTAAAGTTTGGGACAATGATCCGGAGGATGAAGTGACTGAAGCGGCTACTGATTTCTACGCATCCACGAATGATGATGACTCCTCTCACGAGTGATTTGTGTCTTTTTGACACATTGTGATCCAGAGGGGGAGAAGATGTTTGATCAAAGATACATGCCTGCCTCTGGTAAGTTTTATGTTTGGTGTTCAGTCTTATTGTTGGAACTCTTTTATTGAACTCTGGTATTTGTTGAACTCTGGTACGATCGTTTTGTTGGACTCTCCTTTGTTGGTTTATTGTACATGCTCCTCTGTTTTCGTTGATCTATTTGTACGGAGCATTAGATAGGATGGTTGGGAGTTTTGCTATGTTATGGTGGTTGGGATTGTTTATTTTGTTATTCATGTGTTGTTCATACATCGGAGAATCTTTGATCCTTCTGGCTCACATTATGTCAAAAAGGGAGAGATTGTTAGTTCCTATATTTTGAGATAATGTGTTCCACTCCGATGATGAACACTAGATAAGATCCCACCCCTTAGTCTTATCCGCATGATATACTTGGCAAGAAATCCTTGTGATCGGATAGAGTCGACTCTGCATGGCAAGGCGCGTTCCCCAAACGGTCATCTTTCATTTCCTTACGATGGGCGACCGAGTTATGGCAAGAGCATCTTCCCATCCGAAGGAAATGGGTCGGCTATGGAAGGAGGAAGATTTCGTGGGATAGTTTGATTCCCTTCCATAGCCATGGGATTTCGAACATCCTTTTAAGAAGGACAAATTGCAGTGGAAGTGCAGTGATTCTAATCATCTTCCTTGAGAGCCTCTGCAATTGAGAAATCCATATTCAATCTCTTCATCTCGTCCGAGAGTTTCATCTATCGTATGAAAGAGATTGCCTCTTGAGTGTTCATTGGCTTCATCGTGCACATCGTACCCTTGGTTGATCTCGACACTTTCAATCAAGGAATTCGCTCAAGTCCGTGTCAACAAAAAGATACTGCCTTCATCGTTGCATCAAAGGGATGATCTTTTACAGGTTCACTCAAGGGAAACTTTGAGAAGGAGTCTTCAAGGGGTCGAAGAAGAATCGGAGCATTCTCACCAGAAAAGAGAGTTTCTGGTACCATCGATCATCTGCTTGGGTGTTGGAGTAAAAGATTACTTGTTCACTATTGTTCGTGTTATAACGTGGTGTTCGAACACATAGTGGAACTCTCCTGGATTGGTATCCCCCAGACGTAGGCCTTGGGCCGAACTAGGTCAACAACTCTCTGTTTGTTCTTGTTTCTTTTCTGCACTTATCTATTGCCATTAACTAACCCTCTAATAATCTATTTAAGTGTGTGCTTGAACAAACAGTTGTGATTAAGGATCTTAGTCTTGGCGTAAGTGGGACTAACATAATTTAATCAGACTGTAATTGATTTGGTTTGGGTACTTTGTATTTACTGAATGAGTTTTTGTATATTATGTGTGCTTTTATACAGTCCAAATACCATCAAATACTCAACATATACTTCTTCAACACCCAGCACACACAGCTCATCGGGTCAACACACCAGTACCTGTTGAATATCACCAATTCAGCACCATATCCAAACCCGACTGGAATAGAATATTACTACTACGGAAGATAATTAATGTTGATGGGCATTGTTTTAAGATTTAAATTATAGCTTACTCAAAATAATTAATAATGAGGAAAATTTATATACTAACTTTTTCTTTTGCATATATATAAGTACAGACGTGGTATGTTGTAGAAACCATGTCCGTTCGGACAACGTCTGCAACCGTTGATCATTTTCATCATCTAACGGTTGAGATTATTCATGGGATTAGTTTCGTAATTTTACTGGTTAGGTATTTTATATAGCATGTCGCTGATAAGTACTATATCAAGTCGTTGAATTGTGTTGGCCTTGTAGCTGAATTGCATAGACCATGTCGCTGAATTGTGTAGGTTCCGTCGCTGATATACGTTTAAATGCATAAACTATGTCGCTGAAATGTATAAAATTGTGTCGCTATAATGAACACAATAGTGTAATTACATATCCCATGTCGCTGAATTCTATTGGCCATATCGTTGAATTGTGAAGGCTCTGTCGCTGAGATCCATTTAAATCGCTATGAACTTCAAACGGCTCTAACTTCAAAACATCGCTGAGATGAATATAATAATGTCGCTGAATTCATTTGGCTCCGTCGCTGAGCTGTGTATGTCATGTCGCTGAATTGTATATCCTATGTAAAATTACGAAACTAACCCTACAAATGATCTCAACCGTTGAATGATGAAAATGATCAACGGTTCTAGATTTTGTCCGCACGTCTGCACGGACATGGTATCCACACAATACCATGCCCCTATATAAGTATATCTGGAAAAAAAAAAAAAAAATCCTATTTAGTCCCATACGATTTTTCAATTTCCAAAACCATCCCACAAATATCGAATTAAATGAATCCGTCCCATAATTACCCTAATCATCGCCGATCCCGTCCATGAACCAGTTTTTTCGCTAATCATCGCAGAACCCATCTCATAACTTCCCTAATGGGGAGATGGGTTCGGCAATGATTAAGGTAGTTATGAGACGGGTTCGGTGATGATTAACGAAAAAATCGGATTCATGGACGTGTTCGGCCACTTATTTTTTATTTAGAAAAAAAAGGCTTTGTTACATTATTTTTTCAAAGCACGCTAGAAATTGTTTGACTTTTGATTTCTATTTCCTCGCGCTTTCAAATTCAGAATCCAATTGTTTTTTTTTAGTGGTTTCTAATTTAATTTGGTATTCATTTTCTCAAACTTCTAATTTTCACCCAGTCTCATCTAATCCGTCTTCCATCTTTTTCTCCTCATGTATAATCGCCACTAACTTATTAATCAATATCATTGTAATTCTATTTATTCAAAACAAATTTAAGATGACCCCACAATTTTTACAATGAAAGTGTTTAATTTGGAGCGAGCGGACGCTCCCAAACACATATTGGCTACTAAATTGTCATTTAGTTAATTAATTATTTTATCGGTGGAAAGTCATGTTTTACTTTTCCTTCTACATTTTTATTTCAGGAAATAATTACCTTTGTTATTTTCTTAATTATTCAGTTTGCTTTATCAGAATCTAGAAGTTTAATGGGGATGCGATGACTAATATTTCCTTAAGGAACTTATAATAACTCTATATGCTTTTTTAATTCAAAAGTCAATGTTAAACATTTTTCCCCAAAAAAAATGAATCGAAAACTTAACTTTTGCATAATTGACACTTTTGATTGAATAACCTTGATATAATTTTTTAATACAGTTATATAAGAAAGACATAGTCAATTAAAATATTGGTGTATTCGTTTAATCGCATAGTTTACAATATTAGATTTTTATAATTTTAACTAGTCAGCCCACCCGCGGTACCCGCGGGAATGTATGATTGGAAGTAATATCATTATACGTCCATACAAAAATATTATGTATGAGTATAATAATTGGATCCTATAGTCAAAATATGATTTATGTGCCAGCATAATAAATGAGTAATTATATAAACCATCACAATATTATACGTGAATTGGTATCGTCCGAAAACTATCAATTCCATAGAAAATGAATTGAAGTTGGACTTTCGTATATTTGATGCCGTGTCGTTCCATCTAGTTGATTCATTATTTTTTCCAATATTATTGATAGAAATAATTTAGCATTTGTAGATAATATGTTTTTTTTGGTGACATTTAAATAATATGTTTTATATTGCATTTAATAAAATATATATATATATATATTTAATGATGTAGAAAATTTACACTTCATTAGTAAGAGAAAAATAATGTCTTAAGTAAAACACCACATCGATATTTGGTTATAAAAGATAGAATACTTGTATAGATAAGATTTAATTACAGGACCAATTTCGCAATTATAGATACACGAAAAAAATAAAAGGAAACGGACAGAATATTAAAATTGGACGGAAAAGCCAACATCACAGGTTGCAATACACTTTGAAGATTTGATATCTAACTGATTGTAGTCAACATCGGATCATACATGTAAAATGCTAGTAATATGATTATTCTCTTGGCAATATACTGTGACGTTAGAAGTAAATAATATGTCTAGAAAATCACATCTAGTAGCGAACGAACGTACAACTTTACTCTTGCAGCCACAACAATTTTTTTTAAACACTTATTGATGACAACAAAATGAGTGCTTGTATTATATAAATGTAATTGCCAGTTAGGAGGAAAATGCACGGGAATTATGGTGATGGAATGTGGCCAAAACTGATGCACTCATTCGGGGTTGTCAACGCCCCGTTCTAGTCATTAATAGTATCATATATGTCCTTCAATGTTCACTAAAATTATTAGTGTTCTAAATATGTAATAAAAAAAAGAAGTTTTACCCAAATACAGTATATATATTCATTACTCAGAAATGCAATATCAAACAGTGGCATTCTATTGCCATGTATGAAATATCTTTCACACAATAAATCCTTGTGAGTGAACTTCAAATTGGCCATAGATACTTCAAATTGGTCAGTAAATTAATCGAAGCGAAGTATATCATAAAATCAAATGTCCTCAAATCTTCTGTAGAATTTCTCTATACACAACATTGAGAGTCATATTCTTTTCATCAGAATTATCCTTCTTTGGCAATAAAAATTTCAGACCGGAAGGCCTTATCACACGCGAAGCTGCAACATATAGTTGCCCGTGAGTGAAAACTCCATCCTTCAAGAAAACTCCAACATTTTGCAGAGATTGACCTTGGCTCTTGTTTATGGTCATAGCATAGGAAACAATTAGAGGAAACTGACGTCTAACAAATTTAAACGGTATCCTATGGTCAGAGGATGTAAGACTCATTCGTGGGATCAACACTCTATCTCCACTTCGGTCGCCATTCAATACCTCACCCTCTAGTACATTTTTCCCCATTCTTGTTAAAACCAATCTTGTTCCATTGCACAATCCGTGGACAGAATCAATATTTCTGAGCAGCATAACAGTAGTTCCTACTTTGAGAGTTAGTGAGTGAGCAGGCATGCCAGAACATTCTATGGCATTCAGGAACTCTTGAGTGTGAATTGCAGAAAACGTTGAAGAACCACCATCAGAAGGAGAGGCAGTATCTGCACTGAGATATGTCCTGGATTCTTGATTGTTCAATGACATCATGTATGAGTTAATCGCTTCAACAGCCTTCAACGTGGGAGCAAGTATAGCTCGTTCTTTCAAATAACTTGAGTCAGACATCAAACGATCAAAGGAAGGATAAATAGCAGAGACAATTGCACTTACAGGATCATCATTATAATGAATAATTAAATCAGAAGGAAGTTCAATCATGCCCAGACCATCATTATCTTTATTCAGGGACCCATCTCCTAGAGAACATAACCATTTCGAAAATACGTCTAGCTCTGATCTATCCTCTGGTGTAGATGTAGCTCGAAGCCTCATATTCTCGGTTAGCCTCATTACAGTGCAAAATTTCCATAGCCTCGAAGAATTTAAACTTGAATTCACAATTTGTTCCCTTGTACCCTTTGGAATTACAGGAAGAATTTGTCTGAAATCTCCACCAAAAACAATTGTTTTTCCACCAAATGGTACATTTATACTCTCACTATTTAGAGGCCTCATAATATCCCTGAGTGTTCGGTCCAATGCTTCAAAACAGTGTCTATGCGTCATTGGAGCTTCGTCCCAAATAATCAATTTTGCTTTTTGAATGAGACGTGCAAGTGGAGATTTTGGTGAAATTCCACACATAGAGTCTTCTGTAACCTCAATAGGTATTTTGAAACGTGAGTGCGCGGTTCTTCCTCCTGGAAGCAATAAGGCTGCAATACCACTTGAAGCAACGCACAGAACAATTTCACCCTTTGATCTTAATGCAGCAACCATACCATTCCAGACGAATGTTTTCCCAGTGCCTCCGTAACCATAAAGGAAATATACACCACCCTTTCCTGTGTTGCAAGCATCCAAGACGGTATCATGAACCTTTAGCTGCTCAACTGTGCATTTTTCTAAAAAATTTTTATGTATATCAAGCTGAGATGTATGATCATACGATAACTCATCCATTATAAGAACATCAGAATCATAACCCGAGTCTACTCCAGTCGGATAAGGAATATCAGGAAAATCCCGTAGGCTCATACCACCACGCTGTAGAGATTTCTCAATCTCAATCAAAATGAAGTTTTGTATCTCAGCTTCTCCTATGCCAGAATCTGGAAAAAAAAAGAAAATACATTATTTATGGATCAAATAAAATAAAAAAACGGAAAAATGAGACCAAATATACTGTTAGAACATTATATTGATCATTTAAGTAAAAAAGGTTATTTGTAACTTACGATTTTTGTATGAAATATCATCAGACATGTAATGCCAGGATTTTGTCCAAAGATCACCGGGAGATGTTATAGAACACGACAAAAGTATGGAAACAAATAGATTTCTAAGGGTGACTGCGGAGGCCCAATGACTTGCCTCCTTCATTGCATCAACATATTCGCCATCGTCCTCTAGCAACCCTAAAGAATAGCAAGCATCTTTATATGATTCGTACTGGATGCCATCAATTTTTCGCAGATCCTGGAAACATTTTGGACCCTTCACAACATTGAGCAGACATCGCATATAATACAATTCACCGGAGCGAGGATGAATGTAATTCATCCTCCCAACTGAAAAACCTTTCTGTCTGGGAACCCATTCTCTTAATTGATCCTTCCATACAAATTTAGATGGAAACTCACTGTACGTCAATTCACTTGCTTCTGCATATTTAGAATTTGCTTTGAACCAAGCAAGAAATTGAGATTCCCTTATACGTGCTTGATCAACAACCGTAGAAATAGATGAATCTTCTGAGAAAACAACAGGTTGTTGTCCAGGTAGATGAAAACCAAGTCGTTCAACTGGTGGATTGCGATAGTGGACATCATACATGAACAATCTCCATGTAGCCTCGCATGCAGATATATATCTGAAATCAAAATAATTTTGCACCTCATCGGTTGTATCAGACGAAATGTCAATTCCAGAACTTTCGTAGAACGAACCCGTGACTCGATCATAACCTTTATGAACATACTTAAATAAGTATTTGATCGATCGACTTTGATTGCACCATTCTACATTAATATGCGCACCATACTTCATGAGAAGATACCTGTTGTGTGGAACCACGTGCCGGTTATCAAATAAGAATCCATTTTTCTCAAGATTATTACCATTATCACGACGTCTGTAAACAGGATATCCATCGTCATCTATAACTGTAGAATCAACAAAACGCTTGGGATAATACTTTGAGCATCGATCATTTATCATGCACGATGCATTCTTAAATGCCGAACCACAGGGTCCATGAAGCATTAGATTACAAACAGCATCGTAGTATAAAGGATCGTCTTCTTTGTCTGGAAGTTCGGCTGAAATGATCTCATCAATCTTCCGAGGACTCTGAACATTATGTCCGCCATAAACGAACAATAATATATGAGCATGTGGTAATCCTCGCTTCTGAAATTCTATTGTATATACAACTGCAAATAAGATAGATGATTAAATAAATAAATAAGCATAACTGAGTATCTTACACAGAAATTAATAAAAGAAGAAATACAAATTGCTCCTGATAAAATTAATTTTAGCATGAAATCAAAAGTAAATTTATTTCACCTGCTTTTACATCTCCAAATATTCGTTCACGTTTAAAATCCTGAATCATGAGGTCCAATTTCATCTTGAACACTCGAGAAACAATATCAGCTCTGTCAGCAGCCTTAAGACCATACTTCGTAACATATCTAGTTATTTCCGGCCAAGCAGGATTACACGTAAACGTGATGAATAAATTTGGATATCCAGCCCACCTACAAATTGCCATAGCATCTTGATAGTTTTGTATTAAATACCTTGCACCGCCTGTAAACGAAGAAGGCAATATAATACGCTTTCCACAATTTGTAGCTTCGGATTCCCCCTCCAAAAGAGCATCCTGCAATCCCTTGTACAAATCACATCTCAATTTTTTTTGGTTATTCCGAATATACAGAAGCCTCCCACTTTCCACCATTGTATAAGTATCCACCAAGAATTGTTGGAATAACTTTCTAGATAGAAAAATGAGAGACAATTCGGATTCCCTGGGATGAAGCCTGTAAGATAAATATTCCCTGAGAGTAATATTTTTTCTCTTCATTTGTTGCATGTGATGCCTGGGTATTCCATCCCTAAATCCGTCTTCACCATAAGGAAATAGCAAGGGATATTGTAGTGCAAGATAAGAAGGATGTAATTCATTTATCCTTTGTAGAGATCCATTGTGACTTTCAATAATTATGTCTCTAGCCTCCAAGTTTTCATCAAAGTCTCCCACTAAAAGAGCTGCAACTTCAGAAACAGAAGGGCGATTGTATGTCCTCCCATCATGAGCTCGACTGCTTATGAGGCGAAGTTTTAAAATTCTTGTATTCTCACTGTTTAATCTATCCCTGGCCATACGGAAAGATTTTGCGAGAACATTATGCTCGTCCAATGTTCTTCGGAGGGCAGAAACAATTTCAATATCAAGATCGGGAGAATTTCGGCCGCTTCCACTATAAATAAAATACGCTGTGGTATCAATTTTAGTGTACAAATATATAATTAAACGTCAATAAATTTTTTATATAGATGATTTAAGTAAACATATAAAAATCAGTAGATAATAGAATATATTGATTATATAGAATAAAAACAGAAATTAAATTAGAATTAGGAAATTTACCTAACAACATTGATCCGATTCTGGTCTTCATTGTCAGTATCATATATATAGAGTTGTCCGAATTGTGGACTTCTTCCCTCGGGAGGAAGTAATGTACCAATCGAATGATAATTTTGACCACTAATACGAAACATGGGTGGACAGGATCCATTATTTATGCTGTTATCAATCTTTCCTCCCATTGAAGTGAAACTGAACATAGAATTGTAGGATCTCAGGTGTTGCAGAAAATTCCTACTCTTAGGGTTGTTCCCCAAATAATAATCCCTCAATAACGGAGGTGGTAGTGGCATTCTAGGGATCATTGTTTTCCCATTTAAACAACATACGGTGTACTTTGGATTTTTGCCCTTATAGTGCTTGCCAGCACGTTCGTCATACCAAAAATTTGCTTGACAATGGCCGCATAAGTAGGTTGGATCTCCTAAATCATTGTATTCTGCAAGCAAAAATCCCTGTCGCAATTGCTGTTGGAATTAGATTTAAATATTGGAAAATAAACACTTACCTATGACTTTAATGGCGGGTGAATTGTTTATCTCATGTAACACTTCTGAAGCAAAGGAAGGAAGAGCTGTATCTGCCAGATAATATATTTAATTAATTTAATTATAAAAAATTGTAGATAAGTGTTAGAAAATATATTTTTTAAAATCAACCTTCATTCACCAAAGACGCAGCCAAATTTTCATATTCATCGTCATTGACTGCGAAATCATAATCACGGGATAAAACTGCAGAATGCATTGTTATTAGTAAATAATAATTGGAGATGTGAATAAAATCTATATTGGAATTGTTTGATTAGAATCGAATTAATACTTAATAATTTGAGAGATTTGCCTTCTAATATGAAACGATTAATGAAAAAAAAATACGAAAAAATATATGTAATTTACTATAAAATTGTTATAAACTTCGAAAAAATATAGAAAATGTAATTGTCGTTCAAAAATAGGATGAACCTGAAATTTGAGAACTTTGAGATTGGGTGTGTTCGTCGTATGAAGGCCTCAGAGAAGTTGTAAAACCAAATTGATTAATTCCTGCATTTTAAATAGATAGAATACATAAGATGAAGTTTCAATTAAAACTAATTGTGCAAAAAATAAATTAAACCCACCATTCGAAAGGCAACTAAGAGGGGTCCTGCCAAAAGGAGATGTTAGATTCTGATTTGAGGAGGACATCACGGAATACTTTTTTTGTGTTTCCTCGTCCATTCGCCGGATTTTAATTCGAGAATTCTGAGATGCGTTTTCAGAAATACTAATATTTTCCTTTCCATTGTTACTCGGTCTCTTTGAGTTCCTCTTCATCACTCTGTAGAAGAAAAGAAAATTTTAAAATTACAGTAGAGAGTTCTTCTAATGAAGAGATGTTCTGATTGTCTATTAATTCGGTGAATTGTAGGAAAAAATAAGAAATATATTAAAGCGAATTATAATTCAACAAACTGTTCTCAATTAACGAAGAATTATAAGTAGATTACTATTCAATACAATTTAAGTAAATTGTAAATAAAATTAGTGGTTGTGAACAATGGACAATTACATTCATGCATAAAAATAATCAATTAAAGCATTCACCGAGTTATGGTGTATCAGAAATTAATTAAAAGTATTGGGAATGATAAGTAAATAATGTATGAAAATTGAAAGGCCAATCCTATGAATGAGTTATAAAACTAATCGACATTGAATGAGTAATAATATAGATTGAATAAATTGATAAATTGATAATTGCAGGATTGGTCCTACATATATTATATTCAAGAATTAAACTTTATAGAATTTATATTTAATTTAATGAGATTGTTCAATTTTTTTATAACAAATACTCACTTGAAAATATCAATGAATCGAAAATGATTACAACGTTACTAATCATATTTATTGACTACTCTCAATACTTACTCAAAAGAAGTGATAGAGAAATTACTATCTAATATAAGACAAACTCGATTTTTGCATCTAAAAACAGTCTTAATTATTGGAATATGAAAAATGAACTATAAATATAAATATATCCAATATTCAGTCAGTGTCTAATAGCAAAGTATATTGGTCATATTATTATTAAGCCAAATAATTAGCACTTACAGAGATTAAATTTCATTTAAACAAACACAATTAAATAAAGTGTCAAATGTGAAATGTCAGTACTATCAATTGGCTATAAAAATAATCAACGTTCAAAAAGTAATAAAATAGGTTAAATAAACTAATTGCATTAGTAATAATAGAAGGAAATACAATTGCGGAATTAATTTCTCGATTGGCAGGACAAATAAAATTGGTACAAACTAATTGCATTAGTCCTTTGCCTAATGTTTTGCGTGGTTTTTGTAGAGATCTATTCTATATTTACAATTTTTCATTACTTTTTTTTTTTAATATGATCCGAAAAAGAAAAAAGAGAAATGAAAGCTGTGAATATGATATTCCGCAAAAAATTTGCCGCGTAATTAAATCAACTGAATAACGCAACGTGGATAATGATGAAAAATATTGTTGCCAAATTAATAATACTAACCATAATACAATAGAATGGATTCAAATACAAACTATACGGTCTTTGCAATAAGAAATTAAATACTGAAAGCATAATATAAATATTAAAATGCGTAAAATAATCTGGTGGCATTAATCGATCTTCTCAGTCTTGACTTGAAGAAGAACTTTTGAATCGCATTTTGAAGAGGAGAAATCATCAATCAAATTTTTGCGTACATCGACATCATCTTCTTCAGCAGTTAAAATATGAGCGAAACCGGGAGTCTGCTGCGGAGATTGATTGCTCTCGGAATAAATTGAGGGGTTATTTGACATTCCAGACTCATTATCAACTTGACTATCAACATCAATTGGGAGTGCAATTTTCACTGAATCAACAGTAATTGGACGATCAAATCGCCATGTTTCTCCATCTCCAATGGTTAATTTGAATGTGAACCTTTTGTTCATTAAAGTCTGAAGGATGTAAGTAGGGAAGTCGACCTCCTAAAAATTGAAAAATTCCAAATGGAGAATTATTAAATTGTACATTTAAAAATTCAAATAAAATAAATGACATATTTTATGATACCTCGCTCATTTCCTTGTACAATACTGATGCACTCTTCTCCAAAACACTTTCGGCTTGGCTATCCCAGAGGAGCAACGAACATGAGCTTGTATCGTCAGCAGCCAAAACTATTAATTTATATCTCATTGCAGCGGAATCACGCATTAAATCACAGCTAGTACAATAAAAGTTTGATTGTACAACTGTTAATTTCCTCTGGCATGTCTTGCAGGAATGAAAGTACCAACCGGCTGATTCCTCTATGTGCACGACGTCAGCATTAATTAAGAATGAACCTCCCTACACAGCAACGAAATAGTATAAACAAATTGAAGTTGTGTAGTGGTGAAAAATAAAATATAAGGTGTAAAGAAAGAGCATATTGAAATTACCACTCCAGAAGTACATAAATCCTTAATAGTAGTTAATTTGCATGAAGAAAAAACTTGTCCATCGGTAGAATAGCTAGCAGTAGGAAAGCTAGAGAGTGACTTGTCGGGCAAACTTATAGCTTGAATCCTATAATTTAAAATCATTTTTTTGATAGAGTTAGTTAAATTAATAGACTACTTTATTTTAAGTTAAATATTAAATTACAATATTATAAAGGTTAGAAGAACTAACCTTTCCAAAAAAGATTTGGCCTCTGGAATGTCAGGATTTAAAAGAAGTTTCGACACACGGAATGCATTTTGAACTTGCATTTTACCTAGCGCAATAAATTACATACAAAAATATATTGCAACTATAATAATAAGTAAGTATAAATTATTTGATAAATAAGTATAAAACAAACCCTGAAATGTATTAGCACGGCAGAACTGAAGGACAAATATATTCCTCGCAATATCATCTGAATTGACACCCAACAAAAAAGTCTCCACATAATCGTCCCAAAGAGTACAGTTTATGATTAACTCCCTGTAATTTACAATTGATGAAGAAAGTAAGGGTATATGTATATAAAATATAAACATCGGCAGTCACATAAATCGTAGTATTAGATAAACGTAAAATATTACTCATCATCTTGAAGGGAAACTTCAAGGAGACGCTTCTCTTTGCCATCCCTAGTGGTTTTCTTTTTCGGACCATCAATTCTTGTAACGCGGCCAATGATATCTATTTATGACAATGAACAAAAAGATAATCAAGAAGTTGTTATATATATAAATACAAAAAAAAAATTTCGAATCATACGAACATTTAAATAATGAGATTTTATTATTAAAATTAGTATGTAAAATACATGATACACTTACCAAAAGGAGCTTCGTTCTGAGGATCATCCATTGCAATTATATCCTTGAATGGCTTAAATAGATATTTCAGATCTGGAAAATTTTGCTCTTTGCATACAGTCACAACTGAATTTCCATATAAATTTCCTTTGTAGTCGTGAGCCGTCAATCGAAATCTATCTTTGTTATCAGTAACAAAGAATCGATAAACTGAATAAATTGAACCCTCCTCGAAGACCTTGGAAAACTTCTTTGCCACTGATCTGGATGCACTAAAATGAAATCGAGTCCCCTGGAATTAAAGAGAAGTTGGTTAGAGTAAATCGATCAATAATATAATCTAGTATACCGAATAGAACTTGGAAAAAAAAAACAATTACCTCGCTGTCGTGCAGGATGCACTCGAAACTAATTAAAAAGTCTTTTTGTTGACCCTCGACAGCATAGCAACGAACACATCTTCCCTTTACAGATACTTTCACCGAACTTGGAGTCAAATTCTTAAAGGGAACAATAGCATCCATGAGAGTAGTTAAGGATAAGTTAAAAAGGTTCAGTAAATTCGAGCAAATGATATTAAAGTTGATAGGATATATGATGATATAATTGATGATATGATTTTGAGCGTGGGATTGATCACATTTTATAGTGGGTGGATGGCAAACGAAATGTTTTATCGGACTTATACATAGATAATTAAGTAAGATAATTTAAAAACATTGAATGAACTCGAGAATGTAATTTGAATAGTTCTTGGTATTGACTATAATATGTATATTCCAACGAAAGTGAATTTATGGGACGTGAATAATAGATAGGCGGAATAAATCACAAAATATAATTAATGATTAATAAATTCGTATTATATTTTTTTGATACTATGAATCTAAGTATATTGAAATACAATGTAGTAGAATTTACCATTCAACGTATATTAATTTATTATCTTAGTGGTAAATGCATAAACGTATGAAGAAAACAAATATGGAGTTAACAAATACGTTTAATTCGAATGTAGATTTTTCAGATTCTCAATACTTTTTTATGTATCATGATTCTATTATTATGAAGAAACTGCAGTAATATTTCATTCAGAGGAATACAAACTGTTAAAATTATTTAATGGCTGTAAACACTTTATATGATAGAATTGAATGATGATACATATTAATTATTTTGAATACATTTTAAAAAATCTATATAAGACAAAAAAAATAAAATAACTACTTATCTTTATGTAGATAAGCAAGATAATATTTTCAATAGTATAAAATCTACGAAAATTTGTCCCGACGTGTTCATTGAAAAATGAATTCATCAAGCAAAGAGCTAACGGAATCAAATATTTTCTTTACATATGTTGGTATGTATTCCATATTTTTAAGTCCACCATGTTTTTGTTGATGTTTTAATTTCGCATTTGTTAATACTCTAAACAAATACCCACGACGCATTTTTTAATACTCTACACAGATAATTTTTGATGTATCATAATTCTATCAATTTCAATAAATTAAAGTAACAATCCATTTAAACAATAAAATTTTTTCAAAAACTGTTCAGTGCACGAAAAATCTTTATATTCCCGATTTGAATGATGATATACATTAATTATATTGAATACATCTTATAACATTATATATAGGTAAACAATGGAAGGGCAATGTAAATATAAATAGATAATCGAAATTATACTTTCATTCAAAGAAATATAGGCAAAGTTGTCCTGACTTCTACATGGAAAATATTGCTTCATCAAGCAAAGCGATAACACAATCAAACATTTTCTTTCCATATGTTGGTAGGTATTTAATGTATTTCTAGCAAATGGTTACTCTATTATGTAACTTCTGATTAAATTTCGAATTTTTTATTATGATACACAGGTACTTATTTTCCGAAAGGATCACACATGACGGAGTGCAAGATGCTGCTGGATAATATCTTGATCATACAATTGGCTCAACTAACTGATGAGGATAGAGAAAATATCCTTAGAGCGATCCACTTTCTTGAGACCGCACATAAAGAATGTCAATTGGTAGATGCTGCTACAGATTTTACGTATGAAATTCATGAGACAACTGAGCGGTATAAGGAGTTAATTAAAAATTGGATTGAGATGGCTGATAAAAATACCGAATACATGCAGATACCAAACACGGTATCTGAACTGGCGAAATGGGATGTCGAAATGTTTTATGATTTCGTTTACACCAAGTTTAAAAGGTTTACCGGTCCAAAATTAGCTCGCTTGGAAATCCAGTGGACGAAGGAAATAAGAGGAAGGATTATTTCGGTTGCTTCCAAATATGGCAAAAAAAATGAAGATATGTGAGGATCCAATATAATTGGCTGGGAATCGAATGTTTATTGAAAGTGGTGAAGAAAAATTTGGTATTTGGGAATATTGGCCTTATCTTCAATGCATTTGACAACTTACTAAATGTTTAATTATTTTGAAATCATTTTTCATATTTTAATCGACTATCGTAATTTTAATATACGTCTCTATAAATACAAAATATTATATGACAACAAAAAAAAATGGACAATTGAATATTTATTTAATATAAAATTCAATAACAAAAAAATTAAGAATAAGTCATAATCAACTATCAGCCACCAAAACGACAAAAAAAACAAACATAGTGGACGAAAAATTATAATTCATCCAAATGCGGTAAATTAAGAACGTATTAAGTTCATAAGTAGTGCGGAACAATTAATTACAGGACCAATTTAGCGATTATGGATACAACAATAAAAGAAAAAAAAACATATAAAATTAAATTTAAATTCATTCGATGACATTGCATTATCAAAAGCTATATCTTGGATTATGTGGACGAAAAAGCCAACATTCACGGGTGGCAATACATTTAGAACACTTAATATCGAGCCGCTCGTAGTTATCATCCGACCATACAGGTAACATGCTAATAATATGATTATCATCTTCGCAGAATACCCTCACATTAGAAGAAGCGAATAGGTCTAGAAAATCCCATCTCGTACCGAACCAACGTAGAACTTTCAGTCTAGCAGACACCAAAATTTTTTTTTCACCGCTAATTAAGGATAACACAGTTAATGCTTCTTTTATATGTCGAACTTCGTTGGAAGCGAGGAGCAGAATACACTTGAAATAGAGTGATGGAATGTGACCCAAAGTGATAGACTCGTCCAGAATTGTCAAGGCACCATTCAAGTCATTACTTGCAGCGTACGTATCCTTCAATTTTGACTAAAATTATCAGAATTTAACACACACACATATATATATATATATATATATATTAAGGATAAGAAAAGTTTACCCAGATAATATATATATTAAGTACTTACAAATGCAATATCTAATAATGGCATTCTGTTCCCATGTTTCAAACACATTGAATAGAATAGACCCTTCTCAGTGAGCTTCATTGGCCATACATACCAACGAAACAGATCCATACAGCAACGGGAATAAACCAAGGGATGTTTCGTAGCCTCATATAGAGCCTTGCAACTGATAATCATGTACAATAATAAAATTATAATTAACAAACAGATCAATTCTGCAGTGTAGATGGAGAACAAAAACCAAAAGGGAAAAGATATATGAATGATGAGGGACCTGTGGCCGGCTTCAAACATATCCTGTAAAGAAAATGTAGAAACACGGGACATTATTTCACCAAGGACATCAATTGGCAGGTCATTGATGGATTTCTCCCTTCCGTCTTCATTTTTTACTGGACATAGATGGATAAGCCTTTGCTTCTTTAATGGTGACTCCATATAAATATTAGACGTAGGAAAAATGAATAGAGGATAGAACCGAATTGTTGAAGGATTGAAGTAAAATAAAATAGCAATATATATTAAAATTAGACCACGTAAGTCATTTATACTGAAATATTGAACTGCATTAATTGCCATAAACAAAAAAAAATAAATAAACTGAATCGACCGGAGCTAATAAAGACGAATATGTAGAGATGCATGTACCTTGATTTATGAGAAAAATAAAAGATTAATATTTACAATGTATAATAAAGGAGTAACGGGAAGGGTCAATTATTATATTTTCAATCTAATAAATACAATACATGCATAAAATGCACATATAAAAGATCATTAGATTCTTATTTTTTTATCAATTAATCTAAAAATATAACAATATAATTATAGTACAATGTATCTAAAACGTAGTATTTATAATAATGAACTAAAACAATTAGGAATTAACATTACATCTATCTACTTACGTATTTACATTTCTTAATAAACCTGTCAAACTAAATTATGTATAACACATTTGAAATACGACAGGTCAAGACTAATTAAATAATTAATTTTTTTTACAATCATTGCTTTTAACATTCGGGGTATTATAAAATCAAGCGAGAAATGATTATTTTTTATTAATAAATAAAAACATTTTTATATACGACCCAATAATTATATATATTTGTTTAGTTAAATTCATCAAGTAATGCAAAATTTTGGATGATTGATAAATTATGAATTTTGGCGTTGGGAAACAAATTCATAGAAATGCTTAACGGGTTAATTAAATTCATAAATATTATGAGGAGATATGTTGAATCCTCGAAAAAGAAATGATATAATAAAGTTAATCTTTCTTGGAATTATAACATAATCTGTAAATCAGCTATAGAAGAAGAGTACAAACAATATTTAAACATAGCAAACACAAACATCAATTTAATTCATCAATAAAAGATTCAACTATAGAGTTGATCCACACGAAACAATTATAAAGCCGCAACCATTGGAAGAATACAAAAAAATTAAAAGAGAAACTGTATATTAAAAAGAAAAACCCATACTAAATATTGATACGATAGATGTACATCTTGTCAAAACCAAACACCATTTCCCCTACCACCTGGACCAAATGCACGGCACTCAGTAGTTGCAATACATTTCAAGCATTGCCTATTATAAACTCTATAATCTTTGTCCAGGAGACCATACTTAAATGAAAAGACATGATCAGGTTCATCACATAACATTACAGAGGATCTATCATCAAAGAGGAAGGGGAAATCTTTCATTACACTGAACCACCGGATAACCTTATACCTCAGGGAAACCAATTGATTCTTATCTTCACATATAAGGCTCAGAAGTTGTAGTCCATCGGCAATTTCCTGATCAGACTCCAAGCTTAGAAACATAATCATCTTGACATAAAGAGATGGCTTGTGGCCTGCCCGAATAGCATCGTCTAGGATCAGGAATGCCCCTTCGGTATCTCTTTCAATTAGAAATGCATTCTGAAACAATGAACAATCGGTTATTCATATTAAAATACTTAAGAGAGAATTAAAATAATATATTTAAGAAATAAAACGTAATTCGATAATTTAAAAATATAAAACCATAGCGTCGTTCAATTTCAGGGTCTTGTTATTGGCGTCCCAACACAGGTCAAAGAAATTCATTTGGTCTTCACCATATAAACCCCATTCCCAATGTATGAATTTATCAAGACAACACTTGGATACGACCGTAAAATGCCTGCTTGCAGCATAAAGAGAACGACAGCTGCGATTTGACAAAAAATAAAATGGATTGTGTTTGATAGATAAATAATCAATAGATACACAACATATAAACTAATAAATAAAAAATAAACAAAATATTCATCCAACCTCAGTGCAGCTTTCATAAGGTCTTCGACGGACTCCGATGATATGCGGGATAATATGTTGCCCAAAACATCGATCGGTAAATCAACAATTCCTCTGCATATTGAATATTGAAAAATAATTTGACTATTCAATACAATAAACAATTCGATTACGAAACAAAGATAAAAAATAGGAAAAGAAATAATGCAAATAAATGATACGTCGCAGCTGTAACACCCCGATTTAATTAACTCATAATTAATTTAATTTAGTTATGGTTAATTAACAAAAGACGTAGTATGTGGATTATTTTGTAGGGAATGAAGATTTAAGTGGGGGATTAAGTGAGTTCAACTCACTAGATAATAAGAGTCAAGTGCTCAAATGGGTGCAATGTGGTCAAGACAAGTAGTGTAACTCTTTTAACCCACATTCCGACCCGAACCGAGACCCGTGACCCGACCCGGATCCATTTTGACTCTTCAAAATCTGAATTATTGGGTGTTGGAAACCCATTTCTTCATCCTCATCCTTCCATTCCCGTCACCTCTCTTGAAGGAGATAGGGTTCTTCATTTTGGCTTGGAATTGGTGTTTTCTTCCTCAAATCAAGTTGGGGGATTGCTTATATAAGCTTTGGTAAGTATTTTCCTAGCTTCTACACTTGATTTTGATGATGTTTGGGTGAGTTTTGGGGTGATGAAAGTTGGTGACGAAAATTGGGTGTTTGTAGAAATTCTTGCTTTTGGTGTTGAATCGAAGCTTGGATTCTTGTTTGGAGGCTGAATAAGTGTTGAAGGAAGCTAAGGTTAGTACTTGAGACCATTTTGGTGTTGATGATTTCAGTTTTAGAGCTTCAAATGGTTTCATGATGAAGAAATCATGTTCTTGGATGAATTTTGATGTTTGGAGCTTGATTTCTTGTTATGTAGCTTGATATTGGTGTTTGGAGGCGTTGGGGAGCTGTATTGGAAGAGTTTGGATCATCTCAATACCAGGCAAGGGTAGAGATAGGCCTAAATGGGGGCATAATCGGTGGAATGGCCGGAAACCGCCATTTCCATCGTTTCTGTTGTGTCGGCGCGCAGTTGGGGCGCCCTTTAGCCAAAACGCGCGCGGGCAGCGCGCGAGAAACACGAACAACGTCGAACCGGGAATGGCGCGCTGTTGGCGCGGTTTTCTCAAGAAAACCGCGCGGGGTGCGCGCCGTGCATCCTGTCCGCGCGATTCGTTCGCTCGTTTTCCGGTTCTTCGTCCTGCGTGTTTCCTTAGTTCTTCTTATGCTTCTAGCATGCCATGACTATCATTATGCTCACAATCTTTGAACCTAGTTGCGATTAGCGGTGATCTACTATGCCTTAGTTGAGATCGAGTCTTGCTTCGCTTCTATGTTGATGTGAGTGTTGGTGCCGATATGTGGGGCTTGGCACACCCTTGACACTTAACTCGTGGTGAGTTGTTTATTTTGTCATGACGCGTAATTTACGTATTGACATGTGTGGAATTGAATCTGATTATGTGTTGGTGCCGATATGTGGGGCTTGGCACACCCTTGATACTTAACTCGCGATGAGTTGTTGATGCCGATACGTGGGACTTGGCACACCCCTGATTATACTTAACTCGAGATGAGTTGTTTATTTTGTCCTGATGCGTTGATTTACGTATGGACATGTGATTGAATGGGATCTGAATATCTGTGATGATATGTGAATATCTGTGATGATATGTGAATATCTGTGATGATATGTGAATATCTGTGATGATATGAAATGCCACGACGGTAGGATACGCTATGCTTACGAATCGGTATCCGATGAGGGACATAGTGGGATCGCTACCCAGAAGCATTGAGACTGAAAAGGATTTATATCCTAGTCTGATTTGGCTAGAAAGGGCTCATGACCCTTAGCCTGACCCGCTTGCCGTAAGCCACGATCTCAGCTGTTAGTGTCCGCGGCGGGGGCACTGTGGGTATGTCTCTCGACCATTAAGGGGTGTGGACCCTTATATGGGAGGGAATACCGACCATGGTACCTAGGTGCGCGCTAGACATGCTTATGTGCTGCATTTAGAGTAGATAGACATCTTAGGTCATAACATTTCATCTCATCATCCATCATTCATCTTAATTGCTGTGGTTGAAGCACCGGTATGGGACGGTGTGATGTTTACTTATTTGCACTGTTTAATTTTTATGTTACGCCTAACAAATGTTTAAAAACGGAATATATCTCCACCTATATGTCTAAATATACTTCTAGGGAATCAAGTTAATTCTTGTTTCCCCTTATGCCGATTCTTCTATTCTTGCTCAGTACCTTGTACTGACCCTTGCTATGTTTTTATGTATAGATATTCCCGGGGAGGACGCAGAGCCTGAGCACGATGTGGGGTTTGGGGATGAGTGATCTACCTAGGGATGCATTAGCATGTTGTGGACTTATGTGATTGTCTTGAATAATATGCTATGACTCTATTACCTTGTCTCGTACTGCTTGTGGTACCGATCGGTACATTATGTTCTGTCTTGTGTGTTACTTAATATCTCTGACAGGTTGAGATGAGACTGATATGTCGACTGTTATGTCGCATGAATAAGGCTTGTAAGCCGGACGTCTGTTATAATGTGAGGTTTCCTTTCTGGATTTGTATTATGATTCATTGGCTTCCTGTTACTTGGCTACGTGTTATTGATCTTAAATTGATTGGCCAACAGTTTAAGAGAGGTAACACGGCAGTGACGTTACAGAAATTTGGTTTTAAATTTTTGGGGCGTTACATTTGGTATCAGAGCCATGTCTGCTCGTATGTGCTTAGAATTCTAACACAAGCATGTGGTGAGATGTGTGGGGGGAAAGCATATAGAGTAGGAATTGCATCTAGCTCTGCTTATATTCTTGTAGATTGCATTGTTTTTGGTTATCTGCGTCCCCTATAGGAGTGGATTGTGGTTTGTGAATCAAACCAGGATCAATCCTTGGGGATATTCCGGGAATTCTATACTTAATAATTGTCGTTCGGTA
Organism: Hygrophila difformis; assembly: GCA_030278955.1. Lineage (NCBI taxonomy): Eukaryota > Viridiplantae > Streptophyta > Magnoliopsida > Lamiales > Acanthaceae > Hygrophila > Hygrophila difformis. Next base: position 1,895,710 of record JAOANR010000004.1, read on the forward strand.
AAGAATTATTCATATTTACCGAGTGTTACTGAATATCTCGTTACGTTACGAATATAGGATGCCGCCGCGCAGGGGTGGAGAGCCCAGGAAGAGGGGAAGGCCTCGTAGGAATCAGGGGCCAGCTATTGGGGGTCGTGGACAGTACCATGAGGATGGTGGACTTGGCGATGATCACGTGGAAAATGTTCCAATTGAGGAACCTGTAGAGGTGGAGGATGACTTGAACTATGAGGACGAACCAGTGCCTCCACCACCACCGCCACCGGTGCAGATGCCCATTGATCCTCAGTTTATGCAACATATGTTTAATGCTATGCATGGGATGTATCAGGGGCAGGCGAATCAACCTGCACAACCACCATCCAGATCCGTGGATTACATGCATCTAGCAAGGCATTATCAACCGCCGGTCTTTAGTGGAGGAGTAGACCCGGTTGCTCTGACCGATTGGATTTATCATATGGAGGAGATCTTCGAGAATATAGACTGCCCAGAGGATTGGAAGGTCAGGGTGGGACGGCAGTATCTTACTGGACCAGCTCTCCATTGGTGGAGGTCGTGTAAGAATGAGCTTATGGCGAGACCCAACTTTTCATGGGAAGTTTTCTGTCATGCCTTGAGATCCCACTTTTTCACTACACAGATGATGAATGTTAAAAAGAGGGAATTTCTCAACCTAGAGCAAGCAGGAAATATGACAGTGTCTGAATACTATGGTCGTTTTGTGGAACTCATGTCGTACGTACCAATGCTAGTTGCTGATGAGGAAGATAAGGTTTCGAGGTTTGTGGATGGGTTGAAGGCTGAGATCCGGACTGGGTTTAGCAACCAACATGCCTGCTTAGCTTCAGCATATGATCAGGCTTTATTCATTGAGAGAGCTCGCACTGATGCGCAGCGCGTGTGGGCCGCTCGTCGCAGAGATTCGGGGGGACCGAGTAGACCCCAGCATAGGCAGATGAGGCCGAGAAGCGGTGGAAGGACCTCTAGACCTCAGACTTATGCACAGCCACCGTATAGAAGCGGACCCCACTGCTGGAATTGCGGACAGCAAGGACATTTGAGGTCACATTGCCCACAGTTGGTAGGTCAAGTAGGAGGATCTACTTCAGGTGCGTCTGGTGGGAATGCGTCGCGTGGACGAGGTGCAGACAGAGGTCGTGGACCACAGAGGGGCCGTGGGGGTCGCCTCAATGTGATTGAGCGGGCTGAGCTAGATGGGCGAGATGATGTCAGGACTGGTAAGTAGCCCATTGTTCAATTTCAATCTTAATCGACTTAACCATCTGTAACAAGTGCCCAGGTAGTGCCTTATGTTATTAAATGCGTAGGTACTATACTAGTTGATAATGTGCCTGCTTATGCCTTATATGATTCGGGTGCATCATGCTCGTTTATATCATCGGAATTCGTAACCAATAATGATATGGGACCACTGGAGGCTTATCAACTCCCTGTTACACTACCTTCGGGAGACCTCATGCGAAGCCAGTGGATTAAACCCGATGCACAGATAATCATCAAAGAACGAGAGTTCAGAGCGAATCTAGTGGTGCTAGATTTGGCCGATTTTGACGTGATTTTGGGAATGGATTGGCTATCTAAGTACCGAGCCAGATTAGACTGTGGGATACCAAGGATTTCCTTCACCGATGAAGAAGGTGAGCAAGTGATTTATTACCCTCCTAACATTCGAGTGGTATCTTCTGTCACTTTTGCAGCTTTAATTAGGCAAGGGTATCCAGTATACTTTTGTTCTGTGTGTGAGATGACGCAAGCACCCTCGAATTCGACAATTACTCAGATTCCTATTGTCTCGGAGTTTCCAGATGTGTTCCCTGATGAGATACCCGGATTTCCGCCTGTCCGGGGGATAGACTTTGTCATTGACTTAGTACCGGGAGCGGCACCAGTTGCCAAGGCCCCTTACCGAATGGCTCCTGCCGAGTTGAGGGAGTTGAAGGAACAGCTTAAGGAGTTACTTGATAAAGGATACATTCAACCTAGCAGTTCGCCTTGGGGAGCACCGGTAATCTTTGTCAAAAAGAAGGACGGAAGCTTACGGATGTGTATTGATTATCGGGGGCTCAATCAGATTACAGTCAAGAACCGTTACCCACTGCCGAGGATTGATGACCTATTTGACCAGCTGAAGGGTGCATCCACATTCTCTAAGATCGACTTGAGATCAGGATACCATCAAATTCGGATGGCAGAGGGAGATCGTGAAAAGACAGCTTTTCGAACGCGGTATGGTCATTTCGAGTTCACAGTAATGCCGTTTGGGCTGACTAATGCCCCAGCAGTCTTTATGGACTTGATGCATCGCGTCTTTCGACCTTGGTTAGACGTTTGTGTGGTTGTCTTTATTGATGACATTTTGGTATACTCTTCCAGTGTAAAGACACACAAGGAACATCTCAGGACAGTGTTGCAGGTGCTTAGGGAGCACAAGTTATATGCCAAACTTTCAAAGTGTGAGTTTTGGTTGGATAAGGTGGCTTTCCTTGGGCATATTGTGTCAGGCGAAGGAATTTCAGTAGACCCCGCGAAGGTAGAAGCGGTGTTGGAGTGGAATCCTCCAACTAATGTCAGTGAGGTGCGTAGTTTCCTTGGATTGGTGGGATACTACAGGAGGTTCATTGAAGGGTTCGCTAGCATTGCTCGACCCTTGACTCAGTTATTGAGAAAGGATGTATTATTTCATTGGAGTGAGGACTGTCAGCGAGCCTTTGATCTATTGAAGAAGAAGGTGACAGAGGCTCCGGTCCTAGTGTTACCTGATGAATCGGGGGAATATGAGGTATACACAGATGCATCTTATCGAGGACTTGGGTGTGTGCTTATGCAGTATGGCAAGGTGATTGCATATGCCTCTAGGCAATTAAAGCCTCACGAGCTGAATTACCCGACTCACGACCTGGAGATGGCAGCGGTCGTGCATGCATTAAAAATTTGGAGGCATTATCTTTACGGCGCCAAGTGTCAAATCTACTCGGATCATAAGAACCTTAAATGTCTCTACACTGCAGATAAGATGAGCGGTAGGCAAAGAAGGTGGTTAGAGTTTATGCAAGACTACGACACGAGTATTCAGTACATAGAAGGGAAAGCCAACCGGGTGGCTGATGCACTAAGTAGGAAAGGACATGTACTGAATTCAATTACTCTCCCTTGGAAGTTAAGGCAAGAGTTGGACAAGGAAGGTATTGTGGTTGTTCCTTACGACACGATAGCGAGGTTGAATGCTATGACGATGGTGCCATCATTATTCGATGAACTCAGACAAAGTCAAGCTGTAAGTCAAGAGATGATGCATTTGAAAGCTCAGATTCGCAAGGGTAAAGCGGAAGGCTTTGTGATTGATAGCAAGGATATGATCAAGTTTGGGGACCGTTGGTGTGTGCCTCCGAAAGATCAGGCGCTGAAAGGAAAAATTATGGAGGAAGCACATTGCACACCTTACTCCGTACATCCGGGAGCAGTAAAGATGTACAAGGATTTGAGGCAAAACTATTGGTGGAAAGGCATGAAAAAGGAAGTGGCAGAATTTGTGTCTAGGTGTTCCACTTGCCAGAAGGTGAAAGCCGAGCACATGAGACCTTCAGGCTTATTACAACCATTGGATGTTCCTACTTGGAAATGGGAATCCATTGCTATGGACTTTGTCACCGGGCTACCCAGGACACGGAGCAGTTTAGACACTATTTGGGTAGTTGTGGATCGACTAACAAAGAGTGCTGTGTTTATACCAATGAGATTGAACTGGAGCATGCAACAGTTGACTGGCGCTTACATCCAACATGTGGTTAGACGTTTTGGTATTCCTCGAGAAATCATTTCCGATAGAGATTCCAGATTCCTGTCAAGGTTCTGGAAGGAATTGCAGACAGCCTTCGGGACACAGATCAGTATGAGTACTGCGTGGCACCCTCAGACTGATGGACAGACAGAAAGGACCATTAGAACCTTGGAGGATATGTTGAGGGCGTGTGTGATGGATTTTCAAGGATCGTGGGAGGAACATCTACATTTGGTGGAGTTCTCCTACAACAATAGCTATCACGCGAGTATTCGTATGGCGCCTTTCGAGGCCTTATACGGAAGAAAGTGCAGGACGCCCTTGTGTTGGAGTGACCCTTCAGAGCGAGTGGTGATGGGTCCTGAACTTATTGAACAGACCACGGAAGTGGTACGAGTGATCAGAGACAGAATGAAGGAAGCTCAGGATCGTCAGAAGAGTTATGCTGATTTGTCCAGGAGAGACATTGAATTCGAGATTGGAGATTGGGTACTCTTGAGAGTGTCACCCATGAGGGGCGTGAGACGATTTGGGAAGAAAGGGAAACTGAGTCCCAGATTTATAGGCCCCTATGAGATCACTAAGAAGATTGGAAAAGTCGCTTACCGGTTAGAATTGCCAACTGAGGTGGGAAAGGTGCACAACGTTTTCCACGTTTCTCAGTTGAGGAAGTTTATCTCGGATCCTAACAAGGTTATACAACCGGAGGAGGTGGAGTTGGATGACAACCTAGAATACGAAGAATACCCCGTGGCGATCCTTGACACTAAAGAAAAGGTACTTCGCAAGAAGGTGATCAAAATGGTGAAGGTACTTTGGTCGAGACATGGCGTAGAGGATGCCACTTGGGAGACAGAGGAAAGCATGGCTGGGCGTTATCCTGAATTGGATTTGACTTCAATTCAGTGAAGTAATGACCTTAATCCATACTGTTTCATTCGAGGACGAATGATCCTAAGGGGGAGAGATTGTAACACCCCGATTTAATTAACTCATAATTAATTTAATTTAGTTATGGTTAATTAACAAAAGACGTAGTATGTGGATTATTTTGTAGGGAATGAAGATTTAAGTGGGGGATTAAGTGAGTTCAACTCACTAGATAATAAGAGTCAAGTGCTCAAATGGGTGCAATGTGGTCAAGACAAGTAGTGTAACTCTTTTAACCCACATTCCGACCCGAACCGAGACCTGTGACCCGACCCGGATCCATTTTGACTCTTCAAAATCTGAATTATTGGGTGTTGGAAACCCATTTCTTCATCCTCATCCTTCCATTCCCGTCACCTCTCTTGAAGGAGATAGGGTTCTTCATTTTGGCTTGGAATTGGTGTTTTCTTCCTCAAATCAAGTTGGGGGATTGCTTATATAAGCTTTGGTAAGTATTTTCCTAGCTTCTACACTTGATTTTGATGATGTTTGGGTGAGTTTTGGGGTGATGAAAGTTGGTGACGAAAATTGGGTGTTTGTAGAAATTCTTGCTTTTGGTGTTGAATCGAAGCTTGGATTCTTGTTTGGAGGCTGAATAAGTGTTGAAGGAAGCTAAGGTTAGTACTTGAGACCATTTTGGTGTTGATGATTTCAGTTTTAGAGCTTCAAATGGTTTCATGATGAAGAAATCATGTTCTTGGATGAATTTTGATGTTTGGAGCTTGATTTCTTGTTATGTAGCTTGGTATTGGTGTTTGGAGGCGTTGGGGAGCTGTATTGGAAGAGTTTGGATCATCTCAATACCAGGCAAGGGTAGAGATAGGCCTAAATGGGGGCATAATCGGTGGAATGGCCGGAAACCGCCATTTCCATCGTTTCTGTTGTGTCGGCGTGCAGTTGGGGCGCCCTTTAGCCAAAACGCGCGCGGGCAGCGCGCGAGAAACACGAACAACGTCGAACCGGGAATGGCGCGCTGTTGGCGCGGTTTTCTCAAGAAAACCGCGCGGGGTGCGCGCCGTGCATCCTGTCCGCGCGATTCGTTCGCTCGTTTTCCGGTTCTTCGTCCTGCGTGTTTCCTTAGTTCTTCTTATGCTTCTAGAATGCCATGACTATCATTATGCTCACAATCTTTGAACCTAGTTGCGATTAGCGGTGATCTACTATGCCTTAGTTGAGATCGAGTCTTGCTTCGCTTCTATGTTGATGTGAGTGTTGGTGCCGATATGTGGGGCTTGGCACACCCTTGACACTTAACTCGTGGTGAGTTGTTTATTTTGTCATGACGCGTAATTTACGTATTGACATGTGTGGAATTGAATCTGATTATGTGTTGGTGCCTATATGTGGGGCTTGGCACACCCTTGATACTTAACTCGCGATGTGTTGTTGATGCCGATACGTGGGACTTGGCACACCCCTGATTATACTTAACTCGAGATGAGTTGTTTATTTTGTCCTGATGCGTTGATTTACGTATGGACATGTGATTGAATGGGATCTGAATATCTGTGATGATATGTGAATATCTGTGATGATATGTGAATATCTGTGATGATATGTGAATATCTGTGATGATATGTGAATATCTGTGATGATATGAAATGCCACGACGGTAGGATACGCTATGCTTACGAATCGGTATCCGATGAGGGACATAGTGGGATCGCTACCCAGAAGCATTGAGACTGAAAAGGATTTATATCCTAGTCTGATTTGGCTAGAAAGGGCTCATGACCCTTAGCCTGACCCGCTTGCCGTAAGCCACGATCTCAGCTGTTAGTGTCCGCGGCGGGGGCACTGTGGGTATGTCTCTCGACCATTAAGGGGTGTGGACCCTTATATGGGAGGGAATACCGACCATGGTACCTAGGTGCGCGCTAGACATGCTTATGTGCTGCATTTAGAGTAGATAGACATCTTAGGTCATAACATTTCATCTCATCATCCATCATTCATCTTAATTGCTGTGGTTGAAGCACCGGTATGGGACGGTGTGATGTTTACTTATTTGCACTGTTTAATTTTTATGTTACGCCTAACAAATGTTTAAAAACGGAATATATCTCCACCTATATGTCTAAATATACTTCTAGGGAATCAAGTTAATTCTTGTTTCCCCTTATGCCGATTCTTCTATTCTTGCTCAGTACCTTGTACTGACCCTTGCTATGTTTTTATGTATAGATATTCCCGGGGAGGACGCAGAGCCTGAGCACGATGTGGGGTTTGGGGATGAGTGATCTACCTAGGGATGCATTAGCATGTTGTGGACTTATGTGATTGTCTTGAATAATATGCTATGACTCTATTACCTTGTCTCGTACTGCTTGTGGTACCGATCGGTACATTATGTTCTGTCTTGTGTGTTACTTAATATCTCTGACAGGTTGAGATGAGACTGATATGTCGACTGTTATGTCGCATGAATAAGGCTTGTAAGCCGGACGTCTGTTATAATGTGAGGTTTCCTTTCTGGATTTGTATTATGATTCATTGGCTTCCTGTTACTTGGCTACGTGTTATTGATCTTAAATTGATTGGCCAACAGTTTAAGAGAGGTAACACGGCAGTGACGTCACAGAAATTTGGTTTTAAATTTTTGGGGCGTTACAGCAGCGGCCTCCTCATTTTCCATAGATTGAAAAAAATTCCAGACTCAATGAGAGGAAATGAAACGAAGCAAAAATGAGTATATAGCGTGTACTTGAAAAGTGTCAAAACTTATAGAAAGCATTCGTTTTGAAAATAGGCATAATGAACGGACACGTACGATTACACCGATTACGTTGTCCAATGAGAAATAAAAATATTAATCATCATAATACACTAACTAAATATCAAAATACAAAGCATTTCACCACCGCCTAACCCATTAATTATTTTACCAACCAAAATACTTTATTAAATGTAAGATTGATTTGGATTAGACGTGGGACAGAAAATTGAGAAGGGAATGGAGAGAGGTGCTATTAAATGATAAATATATAACGTGATGCAATTGTTCTTAGATCCAAAGAGAAGGTAGTGGGTTAAAATGATGGAGAATCGGAGCAATCTAGATTCAAAATTAATGCGATCATTGAATACGATTTGACAGGCTAAACAAATAAGAATAAAAGGGAAAACAAATCTGAAAAACAAATGACAAATCTGCCTATATATATAGAAGTGATACAACATTTTATAATAACACCTTATAAAAGCCATCTCCCAAGCAATACTTAGAATAAAAGGGGAAAAAAAAATGGCTAGCAGCAATTGGAGCAATGAGTCTGAAGAAATCAATCTACTTCTTCCGTATGCAGGTATAGAACATATATTCTCATCGAATTAATCAATATTTTTAAATTACTATATTTTAAGTTTGAATTGGTCTGCGCAGGAACCACTTTCCCAAGAGGGGAAAATGCAGTGGCATGTAAACGCATTCTTAGAAAGATTATTTCGGGACCAAACCCGAAACTTGCCAAGGACGAAGAAGAGAAGATTAAAGATGTTATAGAATTCTTGGAGAGAGCAGAAAAAGCATGTGAATTTGCAGATGCAGCAAATCATTTCATAAAGACGTTGAAGGAAACAACAGAGAAATATAAAGAAAACATCAAGAATTGGCTTGACTATTCCGAGGACAATAATCCCGACATGCTGTACATTCCAAAATATATTTTCCTGTCAACGACGGATGAATTAGACATCCTTTGCAATGGTTTGAGTCCTAGATACAAAGAGTTCAATCTGAAAAAAATTTAATAGTTTAGAACTGGAATGGGCAAGCAAATGTCGGGAGAAATTCCTCTACATTGCTTTCAGATTTGGAACATATGTAAAAAGAGGGTGATGTCTAATTTCAATTGTATTTGGGCCAATGATTTGGTACATTGGTTTCAGATTTGGCATTCTATCAATGAAAATTGGTGTTTGAATTGATTTATAATCTTATGTTTCATAGGATTGTCAATTATTTTATCTATAAAATTTTGATGATACAAAAAAATAAATTGTTAAAACATGTAAAATTAAATTCACATAATTATTAGTTAAAGCTAAAATCCCAAATACCAAAAAAAGATCTTGATTACTACTAACATTATTTCAAAAATATTTTATCCATTACATCAATTAAATATACAACAAAAAGTGAATTGACAAATATAAATATAAAATGTTATATCTTCGAAGATGAATAATTATTTTCTAATCGTTATTTTCATTGAGTAGTGAGAGATTTTGATTTTTTTTTTATTAAACTGTAACATGTGTAAAACATTTAATTATGTAATTTGAACATTAAAAGAACACCAAGGAAGACCGAAAGCAAAAATTATAAAATAATTTCAGAGACGATTGATTTTTTTTGCAAAAGGAAATAACAAAATATGAAAAATGCGTTACAAATAACTAAATTGAAATATAATAAATTCAAAAATGCCATACAATACAAAATAGAATCAGAAGGTGATGACTTTGGATGGCTCTTAAATAGGAACACATGACATGAAAACGTTGCTATGATAATCGACAGATTGGAGTGAACGTCAGATGAAATGTCCTCGTCAACGTGCGGGTGCAATAGTCATTTGATCCACTGACAATGGACGATGGAGGCTTAAATTCTCATTTCGAATTATTACACGAAAGATGAACCTCCTATTTAGCAACATCTGAGATATATAAGAAGGAAAATCTTCTCCCTAAATAGGATACGAAATGTCAAAATGATGAAATTAGAATTAATTGAAAAATATATAAATAAAGAGGGAATGATTAAAAATCATTATACAGAATACCTCAGTCATTCCATTAATCAAGGTGTTTGCATCAGTAATTAAAATACTTTCGGCCTCTCGATGTCTAATGAGAAGAGAGCAGGTAGTCGTGCCATCAGAGACAATGATTCTCAATCTATACCGCAACAAAGTGAAATTGAAAAGGTCACCACAATAAGGACAATAAAATTTCAAACCCATAAGATACTTCCCCTCTCGCTGACAAATAGTGCATGCATAACAATACCAACCGGCAGATTGATCTATACCAACAACAATTGCATTTACATATAAGGATCCAACCTAAAAAAAAATGGAATAAATAAAAAACAAAGAAATGAGAGGTTAGCAAAAGAGAAAAAAAAATGTAAAAAAAAATCGACCAATATAATTCAATATACTTTTATTAGATGGAAGAAAAATTATATCAAGATACCCGTGGAGAAGAAAATATATCCCTAATGGAGGATTGCATTGCAGATGTATGTAATCTACAATTACATTCGGTGAATGAAAGTGTACATATATATTATACTACTCTTAATGAAAACGATAAATTATGTTATGTTTATTCAATGTGTGTATTAATTATAATTTAAAGTACCAATCACTTGGAAACACAACAACGCGGATTACCCCAACAGGTGTAACATTAGAATTTTGAATACTTAATATTAAAAAAATGTGGACACGATCGTACACAAAATGGTATTAATTAATATGACGTTTCATTTTTCCATATGAAATAATGATTGTGACGTTCCATATCTTTGAATATTGTTTATATATATGTGAATAATGTTTCGTAAGAACATCATAACAAATAACAAAACCACAAAAGAAGAGGATAGCTCTACGGTATCTAAAATCAAGATGGCTCCGATATACTGGACACTACAGATATCAGCAATAAATCGTCTCATACCATACGCAGGTAGACATCATTTCGATAAAATTATATTTGAGTGTTCATTACTTTTAACGTTTTACACGATTGTGTTTAGGTTTAAACTTTCCTAGAGGGTCGGATGCAGTTGCATGCAGAGACATATTGGCGAAAATTTTATCGGACAATGAACCTGGGCTCGGCACGGCGGATAAAAGAAAGTTCGTTAGAATTATCGAATTCCTAGAGACTGCAATTAAGGAAAGTGAGCTCGCAGATGAAACGACAAACTTCACCAACAATCTCAAGGAAACGGTTACTCGTTATAAAGAAAACGTAAAGAATTGGATTGCATTTACTGAATCGAAGCCCGATTTCATATATGTTCCAAAGAATATTTTAATTCAAAGCACGGATGAATTGGACAACCTCTGCAAACGTATGACGGCACTATATGAAGACTATCCAGCGAAGAAAAATAATGAATTGCAAATGTTATGGGAAAAAGAAATTAGGAAGAAACTGCTCAACATATCTTGTAAATTCGGTAGTAACCTTAAAAAAGATTGATATATATATTATTATATTTAAGACTTTTATATTGGTGTAGTTTATATGTTTAACGAATTTATTTTGTTAACCGCTTTACGATTATTTTTCACATTTTTTAAATTATTATTTCATTTACTTACTATTATCCTTCTAATTTTTCTTTAATAAATAATAAAAAATTATTGAAAATCTGTATTCGTACAGAACCTAAAGATTTTGTCTATTCATAATGTCATAGATAGTATGAATTGTATTGTTTGTGTGATAAAATTTAAAAAAGTCAATTGAATGAAATCTATTGCACAAACGTGAATAAAAAATTCACCAACCACTACACTGTTTCATAAAATCATAATAAATAAAAACGTCACAGATTACAAATCCAATACATGGGAAATATAAACTGTTTAGTCACATCATAATTAACTCGGATAAAATAATAGTAAATAATTAACAAATGCAACAACTGCCGTAATCCTAAATTAATCTACATATCACTTCAATTTGGAGTTTTTGTGAAGAGAAAATGAATTGTATTTGGTTATTGAAAATTTTTTTCAGTTGTATTTAATTAAATATGAATCATATTTATATTTATATTTCCTTTATTTTACACAACTGTACATTCAAAATCACCATGTAAACAAATGGTATAATGAATTACGAATAGAGAGGATTAGGTAGCGGAGAATTTGAGAATCATCTTGACTTTTCAAAAAGCGTAGGTATTAGAAAAAAATTTGGAATAATTAGCGGCAAAAATTTATAATTTTGAATCGATATAAGGCTGTGTTTTATTCATTTTTTTTGTACGACTAAAATTGTTTCATCTGAATAAAATTATTACATAATGCAATAATATAAATAAGGAGATATTAATAATTTTAATGAATCACATCTAATGCTTTATAGTCTACAATATAAGTTTTAGAATGTATGAATTATATTTTTAAGCTTCAGTGTTTTCCCGTCAATAAAAAATAGATTAGACATACAGAACATATAAATTACAGATGCTGGGCAATAGATTAAAAAAAAAAAATTTAGTGATAACAATAAGAATATTTCGACAAAACTATATTTCATTGATCAAATTTAGCAATCCAAAAACAAAAAATGATTAACAATAGAAAAACATAAGCCAAACACGAAAATATTGTCTGATCAAATACAATATGGAATAACATGTGCTCCATCATAAAAAATTCATCTTAAATACATATACTTGGCATTGTCCGGACGAAAAATCCAACACTCCCACGTCGCAATGCAAAGGATGCAGTCTGTTTGAACAATCTCATAGTCATCGTCTGGCCAACCTCGCATCAGACTAAGAATATGCTCATTAATGTCGCATATTATCTTATGAGATGTATCGAAAAAAGGATTTGGAAATTTAGGCCAACAATGAAACCATCTAATTACTTTTGCCCGAAGCGAAACCAATAATTTCTTATCACCGCTGATTAGAGACAACGATCTCGCTCCTTCTTTCAAACGCAGAGCATCATAACTACTAAAAAGCAAAATAGACTTTAGATAAACAGATGGAAGATGTCCATCCTTAATGGACTTATCCAGAACTGACACAGCACCATCCAAATCACGATGAACGATATGTTTGATCTGGAAGGTTCATTTTTTAAGGAAAAATTATGAGTGGATATAAAAAGTAACAATAAAATAAATTAATAAAAATCAAAATATAATTATTAAATAAAATGCTACTCGTTACCATTGCAGACTGAAGTTTAAGCATCGGGTTGCCATTAGCCACGCAATTAAGGAAGAAATTCCTCTTCGCAGGGCAACGAAATGGCCTCATGAACATTCGAAACGAATCCATACAACATCTAGAATAGACTAATGGATGCTTTGTCGCTTGATAAAGGGATTTACAGCTGAAAATATAATAAGTAATTAAATCATATTAATGAAACAAAAACTTTACAATAAAATGATGAATGGTACCTGTAGCTGGCCGTAAACATTTCATCCAACGATGAAGCCGATAAGCGAGACATTATGTCTCCCAAAAGATCGGGAGTAAGATCAAGTAACGATATTTGGCGATGCCGACGATAACTTTGATCAGACTGATCCATCACAATATACTGTATTATCTCTGGATCAATATCGAAATTTTGTGATTCTTACTTGAATGGATAAGTCGAGTTTATCAAATGAAGAAATGACGAAAACCATCTGGAATTAAATAGAAGAAAAAAGGTCATATAGTTAACATGGAACGCGGACGGTCATGCTCTCCTGTAACATACTTGAAAAGACATCAATTAATTGCAATGGGAAATGGAAAATGATAATGAATCGTAAAAGACGTGATTCATCATATGGAATAATTAGAAAGAGAAAAGTGGCTTTTGAAAATTATTACGTCATTAGAGAATTAAAAAAAAAATATTTTCTTGAGAAGTTGCATATCTACTAAAAAAACTATATAAACATAATTAATAAGGGGTTTGATTCTCGATTTTTTAAGACAGTATGCAAATATAATTATTTAAAATAATGGATTGAAGAGTGTTTTTAATATAAACCTTAAAATTAATTAAATGATCGAATATAATAATTTAATAAGACATATAGTGCTCAAAATAAAAAGATCCAAAAGCACCATAATTTTAACAACATAATATTTTAAGACGTTTAAAATCATTTCTAAGTACATTGGGAATAAATTTAAAATGTTTTAAGTAGTCGTGCACACCGAAGGTTGGATGTAAGAGATGAACTCTTTGTATAGAGCATAATTAACACACTTCGGCATTAAGAAATGATTGAAAAAAACTGAAATAAGTATATGCAATATTATAAGTGAATAAATCTATCAAAATTACACTATCATATATTGTATAGAGGATTAACTGGACGGGAAATGCAACATACACGTAACAAATAACTATTGCTTTTGCAGATTCCAACAATTACTTAAGACAACAAATTGAACACAATAACTTCATTGATCCTCTTATATATGTTTCATAGTTAGAACTCAAAAGGAAAATATACTTCAGATAAAATGATGGAATGTTGCATAGATGTCATTCGACATCGAGTAACAGCTGTTAGTGTTGTAAATATGAAATCACAATATTAAATAAAAAAAATGATCGAACTTTATATGGAGTACTAACAAAAGCAACATCTGTTAAAAGCATTCGATAATGTTACATATAATTTCACAAAAATAAAACCTTTGACATAAGAATTAACTGGTCTAACGTACAATATATAGGAATAGATCAATAAAGAAATGTGTCTAAACCAATGGATTATTATTAACTCGATAGACAGACCTGCAATTAAAAAAAATCTAGTGTTTATGTAAAAAAAATTTAAAATATTAAATGAAAATATGAGTAATGTCGTGAAAATGAGAACTTAAAAATAAAAATAAAAATAAATAAAAAAAATATAAAAATAAAGAGAAAAGGGGATATGGAAAAAAATAATAATTACTTTACAATTTATATCTCATATATAATTGTGTCGTATATAACAAAATGTAAAAAAAAACAATACTACACAAAAAGTCATAAAATATGTTTTTTGCATGTTTGGTCCTATATAATTTATATTCATACAACATTGTATATATTAGCAATGATCAATCTCGATTAATTTCCCATAATCTTTTCTGCAGGCAAAATTTAACATGCATGAAGATTATTTTGAATTTTTAGACAATCACGTGAATTCATGTTTAAGCGACGCATCCCGCATAGCTTATATATATTTAAAGAAAGATACCAATAAAATACATAAGAAGGGAAATAATATCACAAAATATTATGTCTTACAATTCAAAATTAAAAATTCATATCTGTTTAAATTACAATACCAAAAACGAAAGTGCAAATTGTCTAATAAATATTCAAAGCATCGGAGTAAATACAAAAGAGCTTGATAATAGTTTTTTAAAAAGGCACAGCTTAGTGCAACCATGGGGGATTACAAAAAATCCGGCATTCCTTCGTCGCAATGCACATGTTGCACGTCGTGTCATCGAATACATAGTGCATATCCATATCAATCGGCGTTGCTGCAGGGATCGGATGGCCAGGTTTGTTACAAAAATTCAACGTCATTGGTTGAAACATTGAACCGTCAATCCAGACACGTTCAAGGATGAGAAGCACTTTCTCCCGACTACGAAGCAACAGTTTCTTGTCTGAAACATATGGAATCATTCCATCCAATCCCTCTTTGATCAGTCCAGGATCTTTCGAGGTCAACTGAAGAATACACTTAAAATATCTCGAAGCATCATGACCCTCTCCTATCGAACACAGCAACCTTAGAATACACCACTGTCGCCTTTTCATCAATACAAACTCAATCTGTACATTTTAATATATTATAAATAATTAATTAATAGTTCAACAACAGAACTTATAATAAGTTGTCTAGAATATATTAAAAAATAGTACTTACAATGGTCTGACGCAATATCAAGTCATAGTTGTCTGCTATAAAGCAGGAATTGTAAAAATCCATCTTATTCCCTCTCAATTGAGGTATATGCAGATGAACGAATGAATCCATTGAGCATCTAAGGAAGACAGCGTCAGATTGTGCAGCATTGAAAAGAGTTTTGCAGCTGCATACATAGTGTACGTTTATACAATCAAACAATGATAGGTTATATTAAGATCATAATCTACTTAATAGTTTGGATCAAATAAGAACTGTAGGAAGTAACCTAAATGCCATGGAGAACAAATAATCCAGCGAATCCTCGGATACTTTGGCGGCAATTTCATTCAGAATCTCTGGCGGCATGTCCATTAATGTAGTAACGCCGTCCACCGTACTCTCGCCAACGACATTATCCTATAACAACAAATCCATAAACAAACATACAAATAACCAATGAACCAACAAAATTACATTATTTCCAGCAGTATATAGATTAAAAAAAAAATTAACAACTCAAAATCCACACTAACCAATTTCATATGACCAAGAGCATATATACTAACATCTGAGGAAGAGCTTCCTGAATCGGACACTGAATCGTCCTCATCCGACAACGTATTATTTCTATTTGAAGATTCAGCAGAGTCCATTTCCAATACATATCAGAAAACAATCAATCAAAATCCCATTGAAAGAACAAAAAAACGGGAATATAATTGCAAATGTATATTTCCCAAAATACTGAACGCAATCACAACAGATCAGCGAAAACAATCTTACAAATAAAAACAGAGAATAAAAAAATCAAATAGTTGAAATATACAATAACATACCGTAAAACACCAATCCAAATCCTTCCAAATAAGACAAATCCGTAAAAAGCTATCGGAGAACTATATTATATATCGGAAAATCAAACACGATGAAATAGAAAGATATAGATTCATAGAAATTGCTAAAAAAAAAAGATCAGAACCTAAACGAAGAGCAAGAAACCCTAAAAAATGAAGAGGCTTAAACAAAAGTAAATTTAATGTGTAGAAGTAGGTAAACGTCATTTCAGTATTGGACCGATTTTTTCCACTTGGAGAAGCAACATACTCGATACAATTAAAATATTAATTTTACTTTATAATTTTCTGTTTACTTTATAATTTTTTAATAATACACAAATTAGATAGCTTTAAATTAAATATAGTAATAGTAAAAATAGTTTTTCACTATACATTAATTAATTGATAGGAACTCAACGTACACTGATTATGCAGACATTGAAAAAAATTCAAACGTGAAATTGGAATCTATTGAATACGGTTCTTAGTTAATAGTTTCGAAACAATCAATAAAACGAAAATGAAGAGCCAGAATTTAAAAGATCACAATATTTGTATTCAGACGCAATTCAAAATCAATAAAGATAAATTTATCTTGGGAATAATAAACAATAATAGCTGAAGTATTAAATACAATTTTAGTCCGTTTAAATTACCTATAATTTGTCTTGGATTAGAGCACTAAAAGATTTGACTTGAAATAGATTTACTATAAATCTTAGCATTCATGCCATGAATGGACGCAAATTCGAAATAAAATTAATTTATTCATCGTAAAATATGTATTGTGTATTAAAGGAACCAAATGGTTGAATTGCACTTTATTTTTTTGAAACCTTAACATTCATGCATGCATGCACCTACATAAATAAACAAAGCAAAACATCGAACATAAGAAAATAACAATAAAAAAAATTATACATACACAAAAAAAAAAGGATGTATTCATTGAAGACATACTCATAAAATTTTACAATCGACAATACTTGGTAATATAATTTAGGAAACGATATGTTAAAGATTAAAAAGTAATTTATACAAATAGATAGAACACTTGACATGTTTAGATAAATCGTTATAATAATTTAACAACAAATAAAGATAGATTTATCATAGAAATAGTAAATATTGATAACAAAATTATTGATTACAATCTGTTTACATTGGAATTACATAAAATTTGTGAATGGATTAAAAGACTTTTTGTTTGAACTGGACTCCATTTTTCAATATACAAAGTGAAATTTAAATTTATACAAATAAAAATAAATTAAACATTTAAGCGTAACAAAGAATTCGTTATAATCAATAAAAAACCAAAGGGAAATTATCCAAAACTTCTCATTACTACATCTCGGAGCATTGAAACAAAGAATTACATATCTTCATAATATACTCCTGGTCCATATTTGACCAACATCTTTCGAAGGCGGGGGCGAACATTTACAAACCAATCATCCTCTAATCTAGCGATATAAGGAACTCCATCATTAAAAAAATCTCCTGATATTTTCTTCATAAAAGGCTCCATGAAGATGACAGTGCTTTCAATGGTTGAAGATGGAAATTGGAAAACATTGGAGTCACCATTCCTCATTTCTTTCCAACGATTCACTGAGTGCTTGACACGATGTAAAATATTCTTCATCTCATGAATGAAATCCGAGAATACATAGATGATCTCCATCTCAGATTCGGCAACATCAAAAAATTCCAAAGCCACCCTAAATGTGTCGAGGTCTTCTTCATCCCATTGAACCATTTTCTTATCACGTATGTAGGCTATAAATGATTTGGCACCCTTGCCAAGATCTCTTTTCGGGAAGAAGATTGATGAGCATACATGCAAACCACTCATCCATGCAACATTCTCGAAAGACATCACTGCATAAACATTAGATAGAGTTTGCATCATAAAAAAAATTACAGAAATATGAAAAAAATATAAAAAATATCATAAAAATGTAATTGAGAACAAAAAATTCTTCACCTTTGATTATAACTTGTTGATTGCTGGAAAAATGAATACGCAATTCAAAAGACTGATGAACCCTGTAAAAAAGTTAAATCATCAATACATTCAACAGGTGATGCATAATATAATGGATACAATACAATAAGAAAACATTGGATAGAGTTGTTAAACTTAATAAACAGGAGAAAAAAATATGTAAAAATTAGGGAATACGAAATGAGAAAAAAATGAGATATCAACACGAATACAATATTCCCTCTGAATCATGTATAAAGATCCACAAATGAGAGCATGTATTTATAGCAAATGAGTGGTGGCTATAGAGAAGTGGAGAAGGCATGATGGATTGAAAAACCATAATGATAAATGCAAAGCAATCAATGAATGAAATAAATTAACATCAGCTTTAAGAAAACTAATTCCGAATTTTTTTTTAATTATAATGGCATTTTCGAAATAATATCAATGTGTGTGAGAGATTGCAAAATTTGTTGAAATGTGAGAGGGGAGTTCCATTGGAGGGAAACTATGTGTGGGGGAGGCTATTTTGTTATTATATATAACATGATTTTATAGAATTTGAATTATTATTGGACAAAGGTATGTCTTAAATTGTGTGAAAAATAGAAAAATGGCATAGAATAGAGAATATATATTATTATATTTCAATTGAATATATGAGAAAATTGATAACTAACATATTGTGGATTGTTTTATATTTAGGTCTTGTATACTCTAATACTATGAAAGAGTGGTTAGCTTTGTGAATTTTGCCTTTAAATTAAAAATTTAAGTTATAAAATTGAGAATTAGCTTTAAAATAGTTCTTTCTTATGGTCATCATCACAAACAAGGATCAAGTTCTTAGGAACTTGTCTGTCACTCGATAATCTGCAGCTTTTTTATTTAGCCACCGTATTAGATTATTAGTTGTTAGGTCCACTATCTAAGCAAGTGAGGTAACTTTATGCAGAGGTTCACTGTATGTGTTTGAACACCAACAATGAACAACCAGATTACGGTATCAAGTGTAATATAAGCACAGCGGAATAAAATGAAGCATAAAGTAAACAGACAACACAAAAAGTTGTTGACCCAATTCGGCCTTCGGCCTACGTCTGGGGGATACCAATCCAGGAGATTATTTCACTATGTGTATCAACAATGGTTTACAACCACACAATAGGTGAAATAACTTGAATGCCTTCACTCCGAACTCCAGGCGGATAGTTGTGATGACCAGCTGCTCTCTCCAGCTCTGGTATAGGCTTCCCACCTATTTCAACTCCCCAAAGCTAACCCACTTTGAGTTTCCCCTGAAGTAACCTGTGAAGCACCTCTCCTTGTTGAGTGAATAAATGTGTTGAAGTCTTCTTCCTGGTTTCACCTTAAGCACTCTCCTTAAATGTGTCTCAGCTTCACTAAAGGGAACTGATGAACAATCAGCAAACAGGAGTGCTCAAGGCTTGGCTCAATCTTACAGCAAAGGGTGGATTCTGTGAACACAAGGCTGAAGATTGAAGTGGCTTTTCTCTAAGTTGTTCTGTAAGCTTGGATGAGTTTCAGAGTGTTTCAAGAATGATAATGGTGAGAAGTATTTGCCCAAGTCTCTGAAAAATCCTTTTAAGCAAGCAGCTCTGCAGACTTGAACGGTCACATTTCCAATTTGGGAAAGAGCCGTTGCGTTTATGTGAGGGCTTGTTCAAATCTTCTTTCCTTAATCTGGGAAGGAGTCCTGCAATGAAATATTAGTATTTCTCCTCCCAGATTAGGAAGTATCCGTTGGGGCTGAAGTCAGTCTTCCAAGAATTCTTCAATATGCACTAGTAGACTGCTTACACTAGTGTTCACCTATTGTGTTCTATCATCGGTTATGAACTCCTATCAAAACCTAGACTCAACAATCTCCCCCTTTTTGACAGGAGGTGAGCCAGTACAATAAATCCAACCGATGATGAACTATTACAATGAAAAACACTGAACAAGAGGTAATACATCCCCAACTAAACTCACTAAGCTCTTTAATATATAAACATGATACACAGAGATCTTTATCAACCATAAGCAACATAAGCATTACTGAAATCAGTTCAGTTCACATAGTCCAGCCACAACCATCATAGACATAAACAGTTCAAAACAAATATCATGCATCACAAACCATAGTCCAAAAGCAGTCCATAAAACAGTTCAAGATTAAAATGAAAAAGTTTTAGGGTTAGAGAGCTATTACCAAATTTCCAGAGATTGACTTCAGCAGCGTTGGAATTTCTACTCCCCCTCTGGATTATCCTCGCTGTTAAATTAGTCAGACTTCTCCGTATCATCTTCAGAATCCTTGGCCAAGTCAGGATCAACACGAGAGATTGCATTCTCTTCATCAGACCAAGTATCAGGCAGCAGTGCAAGGCCTAGTTCAAGTTTCTTTTCAAGCACACCAAGGGCCTCTTTCATCGTTCTGATCTCATCAATACTGTCAGCAAAGATGTCATTTGCTCGATGAAGTGCACTCTGACTGTTCAAGGATCCATCCGGGCCTGGAAGATCTGGACGTTTCTTTTGCAACTTTTGAGTAATGACAAATTCATTAACTGCTTCAGTTGGCTCTCTCTTTTCACCAAGAATGCCTTCATATTCCAGAATGGCTGTGATCAAGGCAGGGTAGGGAAGAAGAGTTTTGCCATCATTCTTGATGCTCTGAGCAAGTTTGCTTAACTGAGTCATTACAAGATAGCCATAGTTGATCTGCTCCATATTCTCAATAGCATATATGAGATGGCACATCTCACGAGACACCAAGGAATGATTTGATGTAGGCAGAACATTGGAGGCACAGAATTTGTAGAGCAAATGGAACTTCTGAGAAAGATCCTTAGGACTGATTCCTCGGCCAGGCATCTTCTGAACTGCATTCTTTGTTAACTCACGAGCTACCTTATCACTGTCAAAAATAGTTCCTGGTTCATAGATGCTATCAAATGAGACATCAGGAACTTGCAGAAGACTGTTGATCTTGTCTGTAGTTAGATCATAGATAATTCCTCGGGTGTAGTTCTTTTGGAACCAGGGCTTGTTTTTCTTCAGTATGTCCTTCTGTAGATTGGCATAGAATTCCTTAACAAGCTCTGGTCGAGAACTGGTTCATTTAGATGCCCATTCCAGTAGAGATCTTTCCTCAAGATAGATTGTCCATCCAAGCTCTTGGAGCTTCCTTCCACAATACCTATACTCCGATCTTAACTTCTTGTCTTTCAGAACAAGGTCATAGTAAGAACGATTTCCAGAGTAATAGAAGTTGAAGCTAGACGCTATTGCAGGTCTGAGATCTGGCTTCCTGGCTTTCTCAACTGATTTGCCCTTAGAATCTTCTTTGCTCTTTTTCCTTGCTTCAGGTTCCTCTTCGGCATCACGAACCCGCTTATATGATTTAGCAGCTTTGGAAGATTGCACAGGAGCATCTTAAGAGTTCAACGGAGTGGACTGAACATCTTCATCTTTCGAACTCTCTCCTTCAGTGACATGATCTCCAGACACTTCATACTCACTCTCAGATTCAATTCTCTTCTGAACCTTCTCATAAGGAACCTTTGCAACCATAGATCCAATCACAGTGGTCTGAGGATTTTCTGGTTCCTCCGATTCTGATTGAGAGCCTTCTTCATCTGATCCATCTTCTTCCTCTGAATCTTCACTGACGTCTTCAGCATTCTTCCCCTGAGTTTCTGCAATGGGATCAGTTTCAACCACAATTTCCTTCTGAACTGAATGGTCCTGATCCTGGTCTTGAGCATCACCAGAGACAGCATCCTTGTCTGGTTCCCTTTCATTAGTTTCCTCGACATTGTCATCAATGATCTGATCTTCCACATGTTCAGTAGAGACAGCAACATCTTCGGGCTTCTTGGTGGTGTCTTGAACATTCTCTTATGTTGAAACTCTCTCAGTATCCTTGTCAGCAACCTTTTCTGAGACATCCTCCTGAGTAGGTTCTATAATCTTCTTGGATTTTGGAGCACTTTTCCTTGACTTCTTTGTCTGGCTTGGTCGAACAGCAGGAGCAGATGCATCCATCTTTTCGGAGGTTTGAACAGGAGCATTAGCCGGAGGAGCATACGCCAATGGAACAGCAGCAATGGCCTTCTCTTTAGACTCAGATTTCGAGGCGGTCTTGACACTTCCAGTTTTGCCCGAGGCCATGGTACCAGAAACCCCATCCTTAGTGGTCTTCTCAAAGTCTTTAGGGATAGAGGTTTTGGGAACAGGATCCGAGTTCCTCTTAGTGACACCTGCTTGCCCTTAGGAGGATTTAGTAGAACTATCAGTAGGTTTTGACACAGATTTTGTACCTTTCTTTGGAGTTCCCTTCCTTTTTGACGATGAGGTGGCTTTAGCAAGGGTCCGCAGGTTGGTATGAGAATCCATGACTTTTGTCTGCTTCGATGAGGGATTAGCATAAGAAATAGGAGCCTGAGAGTCTGCAACCGCTTGAGAGGTAACCTCCGGAGTTACAGAAGTAGTGGCCACAACTGCTGGGTCGGTTACTTTCTCGCCCTCAACTGCTACTCCAGCATTTCGGAGTTTATTCTGAATATCCAATGCGTCCTCAGAAGGGTTGGACTGAACCTCCGTTTGGATCTTTTCCAGAAGGTTGGTAGTCTTCTTGGGCAGCATGTCTTGCAAACCTTTCCCAAAATCGACTTCAGGTCTTGGGTGCCTTTTAGGAGCAGAGGATCCACCTTTAGACGGATTCTTTGAGCTGCGTGTGTTCACCATTTCCGTTCTGCAAACAACAAAACTCAAATACCACAAGACTAGGGTTTAACGAAGAAAACGGGTAAAAGAGAGAAATGAATACTGAAGTACAGCAAGAACAGAAAGTAAATGAAAGAGGTTGGGAAAACCGATCAAATTCCCGAGACTGTAGCCTTCCCGCCATAGCATAGGGCAATGATACTTTCTGCAAGAAGGTCCTGGACTGGCACTGTAGAAAGATTCTTACACGATTGGACACATTTGGGCCTGACTGATGGGCCTCTCAATATCTCCCCCTCAACTATATAATTCCTGCAGCCCAACACATTAAATAAAAATAATTGAACAGATTAGTGGGCTGAGAAATTAACCATTTACACCATGGGGGAGAGTCCAGTAGGCAAATTAGGCCAAGTAGCAAAGCCCAAGGTCTCGCCTGAGGGCTTCAAAACGATCAGTGCTCAATGTCTTAGTAAAAATATCTGCATGTTGTTGTTCAGTCCCAACGTGTGAAATGGACACAATACCATCCTCCACAAGCTCACGAATGAAGTGGTGTCGGATATCTATGTGCTTTGACCGGCTATGCTGACCAGGATTTTTGGCAAGATTAATTGCACTTGTGTTGTCACACAGCAATATCAGTTCTTTGTGCTCGATCCCATAGTCTTTCAGCATTTGCTTCATCCACAGAAGTTGTGCACAGCAACTACCAGCAGCAATGTACTCTGCCTCTGCAGTGGATAGTGAAATGGAGCTCTGTTTTTTGCTGTACCAACTCACTAAGTTTGCACCAACGTAGAAACACCCTCCAGTGTGCTTTTCCTATCATCCGAGCACCCAGCCCAGTCAGCATCACTATAACCAGTCAGCTGCAGGCTTGAGTCCTTGGAGTACCATATGCCTAGCTCAGTTGTACCAGCCACATAGCGTATGATTCTCTTAGCAGCATGGAGATGAGACTCTTTAGGATCTGCCTGGTATCTAGCACATGCCCCTACAGCAAAGCTAATATCTGGCCTGCTAGCTGCAAGATAAAGCAAACTACCAATAATGCTTCTATATAATTTACAGTCCACTGATTTACCAAGAGGGTCTTTGTTCATCTTGTCACTTGTCCCAATAGGGGTTCGAACTGGCTTGCTGGACTCCAGCCCAAATTTTTTGACAAGATTTTTTGCATATTTTGCTTGATTCAGAAATATACCCTCCTTTCTTTGAGATACCTGCAGACCTAAGAAATAAGTTAGTTCACCAACAAGACTAATTTCAAATTCCTTACTCATGATGTGGATGAATTCATCATTCAGAACTTGAGAAGTTGAGCCAAATACTATGTCATCAACATAGATTTGGGCAATCAGGAATCCTTTTCCTTCTTCTTTGATGAAGAGTGTCTTATCAGCATTCCCTCGCACATAACCTTTCTCCAGAAGGTAAGAGGACAGTCTCTCATACCAAGCTCTTGGAGCTTGCTTTAACCCATAAAGGGCCTTGTTCAGCTTGTAGACATGGTTAGGACAATGAGGGTCTTCAAATCCCTTGGGTTGCTCCACATAGACCTCTTCCTTGAACCATCCATTGAGAAATACACTCTTCACATCCATTTGGTATAGTTTGAATTCAAAGGAACAGGCAATGGCAATCAACAACCTCACAGCTTCAAGTCTTGCAACAGGGGCAAATGTTTCACTGAAATCAACACCTTCAACTTGAGTATATCCCTATGCAACAAGTCTGGCTTTGTTCCTTGTAATGTTACCATTCTCATCTGACTTGTTCTTGAAGATCCACTTGGTTCCTATCACATTGACATTGTCTGGTCACTCCACCAATGTCCACACCTCATTTCTAGAAAATTGTTATAGCTCTTTTTGCATGGCTGAGATCCATTGTTCATCACCAAGAGCCTCTTCAACCTTGCTTGGCTCTATCCTGGAAGTGAAACAGTGTAACCCTGCAAGTTCCTTGTAATCAATTTTCTTCTTCATCCTGGTTCTCCTTCCTTTGTTTAGGTCTCCTATCAGATCATCTTCATCATGGTTCCTGTGCACCTTTCTGATGGGAGTAGAGGGAGCTGGATTGATCTCATCATCGTTGGTATGATCAGGAGCCTTCTCATTGCTGTCAGTAGGTGACTGTTCTGAGTTGATCATATTGACATCTTCACCCTTCTCAGCATCTAGAGGACAATGAATTTTGCTAGGTTTGTCATCAATGGTGACATTAGCTGATTCCACCACCTTTCTGGATTTTGGAAGATATACTCTGTAAGCCTTGCTTGTGGATGAGTATCCCACAAATATTCCTTTTTCACTCTTCTCTTGAAACTTTCCAAGGTGCTCCCTGTCATTGAGAACAAAACAAGTGCTACCAAAAATATGGAAATAAGAGATAGTAGTCTTTTTACCTTTCCACAGTTCATAGGGAGTCTTGAGAGACTTTGATCTCATATGAACACGGTTTGAAACGTAGCATGCTGTATGAACAGCTCCAGCCCACAGAAATTGAGGTGCATCCTTTGAGTTCAGCATCACTCTAGCCATTTCTTGAATAGTACGATTCTTCTTTTCAACCACTCCATTTTGTTGTGGTATTCTAGGGGCTGAGAATTCATGCTTGATTCCAAATTCACTGCAAAACTCCTCAAAAGCATGGCTTTCAAATTCACCTCCATGATCACTTCTGATCCTCTTGATTTTGCATTCTTTTTCTGTGATCAATTGTTGGCTTAATTTGATGAAGGCCTTAAGTGCCTCACTCTTTTCCCTGAGAAAAGAAACCCAAGTATATCGAGAATAATCATCAACACATACCAAAACATATTGCTTACCACCAAGACTTTTGACATCAGTAGGACCAAAGAGATCCATGTGAATGAGTTCAAGACATCGGACTAAACCAGATTGCTCAATGGACTTGTGTGGTGTTCTGTGCTGCTTATTCTTCATGCAGTCATTGCACATGCCAACATCATCTCTCCTCAAGGTTGGCAAGCCTTTGACTGAACCTGTTCTACTCAATTTGATTAAGTCTTTGAAGTTCAAATGACCCAACCTTTCATGCCACAGATGAGTTTGAGCAGAACCTGCACCTTCAACAAACAAGCATGACTGTGAAAGCATATAGCAATCATTTTTAGATCTATAACCTTTGAAAATGCATTCTCGTTTGGAGTTGAGCACTTCACAGCATTCATCATCAAAGAGCACTTTGAGTTTGTTGTCACAAAGGTGACTGATACTTATCAGATTGGCACAGAGACCATCAACATGGTATAATGTCTTGAGAGCGGGAAACCCTTCCTCAGCTATAGAGCCTAGGCCAATGACTTTTCCCTTCTTGCCATCACCAAAAACAACATGACCACCATCAATCTCTTGGTAGTTAGATAAGAGTTCTTTACTCCCAGTCATGTGTCTTGAGCATCCACTGTCAAAATACCAACACGACTTTTTCCCTGACATTGAAGTGGTGTGAAAGGCCACATTGCAAATCATTTTCCATTTGGCCCTCCACTCTCTTCTAGAAATAGATTTCTTTAAATCTTCATTTGGCCAGATCATTGGTCTACCAGACATAGCATCTCGAGCAAGTAATCGACATGATTTGGTCCTGTGACCATAGATCCTGCAGTAGTCACATTCCAAGGGTTTAGCTCCAGAGCCTTGCTTCTTGATCTTCTTTCTTTTAGGGACTTTGCTGGTGCTGGCTTCTTCCTCTGAGTTCTCAGAAGAACCACATCCTTCCTTGATAAAGACTCTTTGTGAGGAGGAACTGCAGCCCTTTATATAGCCAATTCCTCTTCTGTCTCCATGAGCTTTAGAGGATGCAAGGATTTCTTCAAGAACATCCTTTCCCTTGTTCAACCTGCTAGTCAGCTCCTCTGACTTGGAGACTTTGGCAGAGAGTTCTTGAACTTGATTGGTCAACTCAGTCACTTGTTGTTGGAGATCATCCTTTAGACTGGTGAGACTGTGACTTGATCAACAAGAGCTCCATTGACAGTGGGGAGGTTGTGAACCTGCTCAGACAGCCCAATCACCTCTTGTTGGAAGTTGTCCCTTTCACCACTAAGATGCTCCACTTGCTCAGTGAGCTCCCTTTTGGCAGTCATGAGTTCATCAACCTGGACAGAAAGTTCATCAACTCTCACAGATAGATCTCTGTTCATGGGTTGAAGTAGAGCAGTCAGGTACTCCAGTTCATCTCGCCTAACTTCAGTTCTGTGAAGTTCCTCTCTTTGAGAGTAGTACTCACATCTGAACTGTTCATGCTTGTCACATAAATCCTTGTGTTCCTTCCTCAGCTCTGCAAGATCAACACTCACAGCTAACAGGTCTGATTCAACCAGGTCCAGCTTTAGAGAGGTTTCATCATATAGTCTGCTAAGTGCTTCAACACTTTGACTCTCATTCCTATTATAAGAAGTAGAAGCCTCATCAGTAATAAACGTATTGACTTGAGCAGGAGTATTACCTTCATCGTGTTCAGTCTCAGAGTCTGAATCCCATGATCCAACAAAGGCAACCCCATCTTCTTCTTCATCATTGCTGGATTCAGGGGTATCATCATCATCACTGAAGGTGGCACAGTATGTCTTCTTGACATCAGAGGACTTGTTTCTGAGATTGGCACAATCAGCTCGAACATGTCCAAATCCTTTGCATTCAAAACACTGAGGACCCTTGGAATCTGAGGATTCCTTGGATAATTTCTTAACAGGCCTATCAGATGTCCTCTTCTCAGGTCTCCTGCTTGAGGAGCCCTCTCCCTTCCTGTTACCAAATTGTTTGGCTTTCTTATCTCTGAGAAAGCGTGCTAACTTCTTGGTCAATAACACCAGATCCTCCTCATCAAGATCATCATCTTCATCAACATGAACAGAACTAGTTTCTTTGGGGGGAACCAATTGGGACTTGGTCTCCACCTTGAAGGCAGTTGATTTCCCTTTGAAGTTCTTGCAGTGAGTCATCTCTCATGATTGTAAGATTCCCATAAGTTCATCAACACTCATGGTTTCAAAGTTGGCCTGAAGCTCTAGGGCAGCAATTTTGGGGTAGAACCTCTCAGGGAGTGTACCTACAATCTTAGATACTATCTCCTCAGTGGAGTAGGTTTTACCAAGTTGTTGAGCTTGGTTGGTTAGAGTACGAATTCTACTAAAAAAGCTATTTACAGACTCATGCTCATCCATAATAATTTTATGAAATTCAGCATCAAGAGAGATGGGTTTAGATTTCCTTACAGAGGTGGTTCCCTCATAGGAGTTTACCAGTATGTTCCAAGCTTCAAATGCTGTGGTACAGTTTGAGATGATGAAGTATTGGTCGTCTGCTACAGCACTGAAGAGAGCATGTAAAGCTTTGGAATTCATGTTGGACGGGGTCTTTTCCTCTTTGCTCCAGTCATTCATATCTTTGGGAGTGGTCACACCATCCTTAGTGACACTGGGAACAACATATTTGCCAGATCATCTATGGACATCAGGAATGACCGCATCTTGTTTTTCCAGAAAGCAAAGTTAGTCCCATCCAGTAGAGGAGGCTGATTGTAATTCCACCTTTGACTCATCTTGCTTCAAAAGATCTCTCTCGCAAGAGTGTGGCTCTGATACCACTTGTTAGGTCCACTATCTAAGCAAGTGAGGTAACTTTATGCAGAGGTTCATTGTATGTGTTTGAACACCAACAATGAACGACCAGATTACGGTATCAAGTGTAATGTAAGCACAACGGAATAAAATGAAGCATAAAGTAAACAGACAACACAAAAAGTTGTTGACCCAGTTCGGCCTTCGGCTTACGTCTGGGGGATACCAATCCAGGAGATTATTTCACTATGTGTATCAACAATGGTTTACAACCACACACAATAGGTGAAATAACTTGAATGCCTTCACTCCGAACTCCAGGCGGATAGTTGTGATGACCAGCTGCTCTCTCCAGCTCTGGTATAGGCTTCCCACCTATTTCAACTCCCCAAAGCTAACCCACTTTGAGTTTCCCCTGAAGTAACCTGTGAAGCACCTCTCCTAATAAATGTGTTGAAGTCTTCTTACTGGTTCTACCTTAAGCACTCTCCTTAAATGTGTCTCAGCTTCACTAAAGGGAACTGATGAAGAATCAGCAAACAGGAGTGCTCAAGGCTTGGCTCAATCTTACAGCAAAGGGTGGATTCTGTGAACACAAGGCTGAAGATTGAAGTGGCTTCTCTCTAAGTTGTTCTGAAAGCTTGGATGAGTTTCAGAGTGTTTCAAGAATGATAATGGTGAGAAGTATTTGCCCAAGTCTCTGAAAAATCCTTTTAAGCAAGCAGCTCTGCAGACTTGAACGGTCACATTTCCAATTTGGGAAAGAGCCGTTGAGTTTATGTGAGGGCTTGTTCAGATCTTCTTTTCTTAATTTGGGAAGGAGTCCTGCAATGAAATATTAGTATTTCTCCTCCCAGATTAGGAAGTATCCGTTGGGGCTGAAGTCAATCTTCCAAGAATTCTTCAATATGCACCACTAGACTGCTTACACTAATGTTCACCTATTGTGTTCTATCATCGGTTATGAACTCCTATCAAAACTTAGACTCAACATTAATAATGTGGTGGAATGAAGGATCGAGTTTCCAAGAATACACTCCCAACCTGTTCCAACATCTTTTCCTTAATCCTTCAAAATCTGACCAAAGTACTTAGACAATTTAGGGTTCGACTCGAATTCCACAACTGCTCAAT
Organism: Hygrophila difformis; assembly: GCA_030278955.1. Lineage (NCBI taxonomy): Eukaryota > Viridiplantae > Streptophyta > Magnoliopsida > Lamiales > Acanthaceae > Hygrophila > Hygrophila difformis. Next base: position 1,925,373 of record JAOANR010000004.1, read on the forward strand.
ATAATCTTGATCACCCACGAAATGAAAATCTACGTATATTTTTACATTTCGAATGAACTGTGTCTGTCTGTACTGTTACTACACGATAAGATATCGATGTTAATAAACCATATATAGGATATGCTCTACACCCAATTCTAACATGCTACTAAATATTTTAAAAGCTAAATGCAACGTTTCCTCACAAACGCAGCTCCAATGTTTGGATGTGTTGAGGGAAAAAAGAAAAGGAAAATTGATGTAGTAAAATTACAACTAACTTTTTTTTTTTTCTTCCGTTTTCTATTTTACATCTAAACAACATATTAATTTTTTTTTTGCATAAATTTCTTTTTCTTTTTTTCTTTTTTCATCTATACTTTGTTTTCTTTTCTGTTATTACACTAACATCCAAACTACCCATAATAATGTAAGATCAAATCATCAATCTTTTCTTTAACCCATGAATTGGACAAAGAAATTTAAGATCCATTGACAAATCGATCAAATTTAGTTTCACCCCTTAAGTTACTTACACCGAATGAGAAAATCAAATATATATGGAAACTAAGCACACAAATGGTCAATCTAATGATATAATTCTTAATCCACCAAAAAAATCATTTCACATAAGGAGTGGAAAAAGAAGTAAACTAATTAACAGCAATATTTCCAAGTCGCCCATTCCAACCACACCAATTTGTGCATTGACATAAGTAGGCAAATGGTGAGTAGTGACTTTTTTGATATAGAAAATATAGAGGATCGAGTAGTAATTTTATTTTGGTTTCTTCCTAGCTATATGAAGTATGAGTATGTATTTGGCGGAAGAAATGCAAGCAAAGTGGGAATGTGGGATCCTCACCTCATTCTCCACCAGAAGAGAACCACCAGTTATTTAACTCCCGCTTTTGTCCGATGACACGTAATACTTACCACTAGTTTGTTATACTTCACTTGGGAAAAACGCGCTTTTTCTTTGGGGCCGGTTTCCGTGCAGGCCGGCTGTAGGTGCTGGCACATTCAAAAGTGATGGGTATGTGTATATAAAGTGATGTGTGAGTATAAAAAAGTGATGGATGGAGGTTATGAACCAAAGACTAATAAAAAACAACCTACCGTCTATATATCACTTTATAAGACTTTGACATCACTTTACAAAAGGCTACACATTATTTTTAGTGTTGCCTGCACCTGCTGGCAATTGTTATGCTATTACAGAAACCGAATTGCTTTTTCTTTACCAGCAGTGTAAAAGTCAACGGACCCAATGCATGGTTGGGGGCTTGGAGGCACTTGGACCACGTGCTACCCTACGGTTGTAGTAACTTGGACACATGCACACCTAAATACCTATGGGCTATTGGATATTCGTCACTAAGTTTCTATAAAGGGTCGTTCTCCACGTAGAGCTGGAGTTGGAGCTATAGAGAACTATAGTTGTTGGAAGCTATAGTATCAGTTATTATATAAGTACTCGGTAGAGATAGCTGTAGTTGTCATAAATTGTAATTTAAAGAGAAAAATTAATTAAATTTGAAAGTAGTTCGAAATCTCTCGAAAGATACGTAGCGTAGCTTCTGATTTTAGAACTTTTCAGAGCTACAATTCACAGCTAAAGTCTTTAAAAGTTAATGTAAACAACAGGGCTATTATTTTGATATAAAATCTAAAGTTCTTCAATCTCTCAAATTCTTCCAAAAGCTACGTGCATATGTCTCAATTTTACCCGTTTGTTGGGTTTTTTTCCTCATTTTTATTTTTGCTTCACTCAAAATTCATTTTCCTTATTTTTGTCAACTTTGATTGAGCTTTTTTTCAATAGAAAAAAATTGCAGAAATTAAAATTCAACCCTTCTTTTTTCTTTTTAAGTAGATAAGAAGTTATCTATAAAAAAAAAAAGAAAAAGAAATTAATTTAGAGGTGAAAATAAAAAATATTTCTATCTAAAACAGATATAGTCAACGTTTTTATTAAGGCATTTCCCTGTGGGAAGACAAAGTTGCTGGTTTTAATTTTTGATGGATTTTTTTCTTTAAAACCAAGGCTCATTAAATACTAGACTTTGTTAATGCCATTCCCTACATCCAAAAATTTGTAAAACTTAAAAATGAAAAGATTTTATAGCACTTTCAGAGTATGACGACTTGTTTATTATAATTGTCTCCTCTAATCTAAAAATAAGTTATTTACAATTAGTTAGATTACCGGATGAATTTTAGTTCTAGCTATTAAATTTTCAGTTATTAAAATGAAAAATTCTGATAGTATTGCTATTTATTTTTTATTTTTTTTTAAAAAAAAACTTGATGACAGAAAATTTGGTTGATAAACCTCAAATTCGGTCTTTATTTAGGTTAGAGACAAAATTTACAATGGAAACTTATTAGTTACCGAAGGTTTTTATTTTAAAGATCAAATTGGGTATCGAAAATAAAAGTTTGTGTTTGTGAAAGGTAGGACCGACAATATCTCTACTAGCTAGCTAGTATTGAACGTCTATATACCATCTGTGCTAAATATACCTAAACATTAAAAAGTTAAAAAAAAAAATACTCCCTCGGGTTTTAAAATTTTCTACGACCTACAGTGCACGCAGTCCAATGTACATTTTTAACCATTAATAACGCAAGTTCAGTACAAGTAAAAATTTTAAAAGTTCGATATTTAAAAACTACAAGACGTGACGAATCTAACGAAATCACACTTGGCTATATTTTAACTTGAATAACTATGATAAAACTTTAAATCAAAGTATGTGCATGAACAGTAACAAAAACTCCTATGGAGCAAGTAAAAAGAACGGAGTGAGTAATAATAATAATAATAATAATAATAATAATAATAATAATAATAATAATAATAATAAAGAAACGGTTAAATGTCAAATAAAACAAGATCTACATGAACAAGGGTTGATGACTTACCCTAGTGATCAAGTCCTCTGTCTCCCATCAAATTAGTCTCTTATATAAACTCTAGTAGTTAATAAATAACAAGTTTCAATCGCAAATTCAACACTAACATTTTTACTAATTGATTTTGGAATATAACAACCAAATTTTCCATTCATGGAAATAGAAATTTTTTCCAATAGAAATTGACGATAATTCTCGAATATTTTGTTGAAGTCGTGCGGGAAAAAGAAATTAAGCATTATATTCTATGCTTCTCCAACATATATATTACATATAATTATATTTTAATTTTTAATTGATTTGAGTATTAACTTGTAGAAGGGATTATAATCCCATTTTACGGGGTTTCATGCATTTAGTCATTAATTTTGAAACTTTTTTCCAAAGTCACTGTGTCTGTATTTGTATATTTGTGAAGAAAATAAGATATACAGTATACAGTTTCTTTTCTTCAAAAAAAAAAAAAAAAAAACTCTTCCCAAAACTCACATCACGGTCGTGAAATTAATTAACTACATTTGTTAGTGCATACAATTCAATTACAGTACAATCATTTTAAGAGTATATATATGTCAACATCACAAAAAGTATATACCACATCACATAAAATATCTATTTCATCAAACAAAATATATCTCACATCACATATGTTAGGGTGCGGATGGAATGGTGGTGCGGACATGCGGAGTGCTCTCACAAGCCATTGATGAAATAATAATAATAATAATAATAATAATAATAATAATAATAATAATAAAAGAAACGGTTAAATGTCAAATAAAACAAGATCTACATGAACAAGGGTTGATGACTTACCCTAGTGGTCAAGTCCTCTGTCTCCCATCAAATTAGTCTCTTATATAAACTCTAGTAGTTAATAAATAACAAGTTTCAATCGCAAATTGGAAAAAGGGATAAATAGGTCATTTTTCTTTTCAAAAAATTCAAATCAGTCCTTTTTCTATTTTATTACCAAAACAGTCCTCTACAAATGCTAATTATGTTCAAATCAGTCCTTTTTTCACTAATTATATTCTAATTGCTGACGTGGCAAGGGTTTTAATTTAAACCTGACATGTATGCATAATATTAGTCCTTTTTCTTTTATCTTTTGCCAATTCAGTCCTAAATTTTTATTTTGTTCTATTTAGTCCTCTACCCCAATCACTCATTTTTATATTAATTGACCTCAAACCTTTCAAATTATTTCATTTTAGGCCCAGAACCTTAATTTTTTTATTATTACTAATACATTTATCAAATAAATGCCCAACATACTTCCGTAAATAAAATTAAATACCAAACCTCATACATTGGGTTTGACCGCCTTGTTACCGGGTCTTCGAAGTTCCGAATTTTACGGACTCTCTCTAACCACCCGACCGTAGAGAGAGTCCGTAAAATTCCGGTACTTGAAAGACCCGATAACAAAGCAGTCGAACCCAATATATGAGGTTTGGTGTTTATTTTTATTTATGGAAGTATGTTGTGCATTTATTTGATAAATGGATTGGTAATAATAAAAAATTTAAGGTTCTGGGCCTAAAATGAAATAATTTGAAAGGTTTGAGGCCAATTAATATAAAAATGAGTGATTGGGGTAGAGGATTAAATAGAACAAAATAAAAGTTTAGGACTGAATTGGCAAAAGATAAAAGAAAAATGACTAATATTATGCACACGTGTCAGGTTTAAATTAAAACCCTTGCCACGTCAGCAATTAGAATATAATTAGTGAAAAAATGACTGATTTGAACATAATTAGCATTTGTAGAGGACTGTTTTGGTAATAAAATAGAAAAAGGACTGATTTGAATTTTTTGAAAAGAAAAATGACCTATTTATCCTTTTTTCCATCGCAAATTCAACACTAACATTTTTACTAATTGATTTTGGAATATAACAACCAAATTTTCCATTCATGGAAATAGAAATTTTTTCCAATAGAAATTGACGATAATTCTCGAATATTTTGTTGAAGTCGTGCGGGAAAAAGAAATTAAGCATTATATTCTATGCTTCTCCAACATATATATTACATATAATTATATTTTAATTTTTAATTGATTTGAGTATTAACTTGTAGAAGGGATTATAATCCCATTTTACGGGGTTTCATGCATTTAGTCATTAATTTTGAAACTTTTTTCCAAAGTCACTGTGTCTGTATTTGTATATTTGTGAAGAAAATAAGATATACAGTATACAGTTTCTTTTCTTCAAAAAAAAAAAAAAAACTCTTCCCAAAACTCACATCACGGTCGTGAAATTAATTAACTACATTTGTTAGTGCATACAATTCAATTACAGTACAATCATTTTAAGAGTATATATATGCCAACATCACCAAAAAGTATATACCACATCACATAAAATATCTATTTCATCAAACAAAATATATCTCACATCACATATGTTAGGGTGCGGATGGAATGGTGGTGCGGACATGCGGAGTGCTCTCACAAGCCATTGATGAAATTTAGAATCCAACGGTTTATATTAATTGTAAGGGTAATTTTGTCATTTTGATCATTTTACAATTTTGTAAGGTTAAAAATAGTATAGAGGGCCAACTCAATCTCGTATCCAGACGTACTGCTATTTCTTTGTTTGGATTTTATAAAATTTGATAGGATATTTAGATTCCTTGTATCGAGTAGATGGATTTGCATATAAAGAACGTGCAAATCCGAGTTCATATGAGAAAGTTAGAGCCAATCGAAGTTTGTTGCGTAGGCTTTGTTGTATTGGCTTTGTCTCTGAAATTCATAGGTTACATCGCTGAATTTTATAGTCCCCATCACTGAATTCCATAGGCTCTAACTTTAAAGTAATTCCTGTCGCTGAATTCTATAGGCACTGTCGCTGAATTGTATAAGCTCCATCGGTGAAAGTCGCAATGAACTTTAAATGGCTCTAACTTTCTCATACGAACTCGGATTTCGTTGTTCTTTATATGAAAATTCATCTACTCAATGCAAGGAGTCTAAATATTTAATTATATTTCAGAAATTCCTAATAGAAAAATAGCATATTCTCATAACAACGAGCATTAGATATTTTTAAGGCTTCAGCGACACGAATAGAACATTTCAGCGACATACCATGCATTACTCAGCGACAAAGACCATATAATTCAGTGACATAGTATATACTCCCTCCGTCCCGCGAAGATTGAACCCTTTCTTTTGGGCAGGGTAATTTAGGTAGTGGAGTTTAGTAATTAAAGTCGTGTGAGTATTTGTGTTTAAGATTCTAATGAATTTTGATATTGTTTATTATTTAATTTTGACTTAATATTATCGTAATGATGTAATTAGAGAAAAATATTCAAGTGTGGTCTTGTTAGAATCGTCTAATCGTATAGTTTTAGAATATATATTTTATACAATTTTTATTTGTATCAATTTTGTAATATTAAGAATAAAAGAAATATAGGGGACTTTGTGTAGGAAAGTAAATATGCATTGGAATTTGTGCGGAATAGTAAAAGTAAGTATTTTTAATGTGATTTGACAATAATTAAGTTTCTAATCAAACTTATATTAATTTAATTTTTCTAAAACTTCGTGGGACACCCCAAAAAGGAATAGGGGTCAAACTTCGTGGGACGGGGGATGTATAATTTAGCGATATAGCATATGCATTTCAACGACTAATTATACTAATTTCAGTGACATAGTTCTATGTAGTTCAGCGACATCATTATATGAAAATTTGCTATTTTTCTATTTGAAATTTCTAAAATCTTATAGAATATTTAGATTTCTTGCATTGAGTAGATAGATTTTCATATAAAGAGCGTTCAAATCCGGTAATGATTTGGACGTTTTTTATATGGAAATCGATCTACTCGATGCAAGGAATTAAATATCTCATCAAATTTTAGAAATTCAAAACATACAAATATGGCCTCCGAATATGGTATGGTATGTAAAATTATTACCCAATTCACCAATATTAGTATTTCCTTTTGACAATTATACCCTTAATCAATAAATGGCCATGATTTATGTTTGGAAAAAAGGATAAATAGGTCCTTTTTCTTTTCAAAAAATTCAAATCAGTCCTTTTTCTATTTTATTACCAAAACAGTCCTCTACAAATGCTAATTATGTCCAAATCAGTCCTTTTTTCACTAATTATATTCTAATTGCTGACGTGGCAAGGGTTTTAATTTAAACCTGACACGTGTGCATAATATTAGTCCTTTTTCTTTTATCTTTTGCCAATTCAGTCCTAAACTTTTATTTTGTTCTATTTAGTCCTCTACCCCAATCACTCATTTTTATATTAATTGGCCTAAAACCTTTCAAATTATTTCATTTTAGGCACAGAACCTTAAATTTTTTATACATTTATCAAATAAATGCCCAACATACTTCCGTAAATAAAATTAAATACCAAACCTCATACATTGGGTTTGACCGCCTTGTTACCGGGTCTTCGAAGTTCCGAATTTTACGGACTCTCTCTAACCACCCGACCGTAACGATGGTTCATTAGTTCTGGTTTCCTTCAGCAACAATCAACACAATCATACTTTGTGGACAATAAAATTCAGGCTATTTTTTTAATATTTTTAATAATATTAATATTTTTCAATAAAACCAAGGCTTCCTGTATCCATAACTTTCCAAAAATTCAAGTTAAATCATTTACTCAAATATTGCTACATCCTAAGGTAGGACGCAAAGTAAGATTCTGTTGATTGTTACTGAAGGAAACCAAAACCATTGAACAATCGGTTGCGGTCGAGTGGTTATTAGAGAGAGTCCGTAAAATTCCGGTACTTGAAAGACCCGATAACAAAGCAGTCGAACCCAATATATGAGGTTTGGTGTTTAATTTTATTTATGGAAGTATGTTGTGCATTTATTTGATAAATGGATTAGTAATAATAAAAAATTTAAGGTTCTGGGCCTAAAATGAAATAATTTGAAACGTTTGAGGCCAATTAATATAAAAATGAGTGATTGGGATTGAGGACTGAATAGAACAAAATAAAAGTTTAGGACTGAATTGGCAAAAGATAAAAGAAAAAGGACTAATATTATGCACACGTGTCAGGTTTAAATTAAAACCCTTGCCACGTCAGCAATTAGAATATAATTAGTGAAAAAAGGACTGATTTGAACATAATTAGAATTTGTAGAGGACTGTTTTGGTAATAAAATAGAAAAATGACTGATTTGAATTTTTTGAAAAGAAAAAGGACCTATTTATCTTTTTTTCCATTTATGTTTGCACCGTACAACCACATATTCATCCGCATAGCAACCGTTCTCATCTCCCATCATACAAAACAGACCATTCTATTTATCACACAAAACAACTCTCATATGACATACGGTAACTGCATATGCCACAGTCACCTGCCCATAATCTCTACCCTAGTGAATATAACAATGATCAACATAAAAAAATTGAGGCGTTACAATGATAACCTATTATATTGCTTACATTTTTATTTTTATTCTTTTTTTTAGAAAAGAGAAAATAAGTTGCAAATTGTGAGGGTACTTTTTCCGTCGCGCTTTGTAACAAAATCCAGAAAAAAAAAGTATAAACTATAATATGTTCCGATCGACTTGATTTAAATTTCTAGAAGCACGAAATACACACACACATATATATATATATATATATATATATATATATTAAATGAAAAAAGAAAGAAAATGAGGTGTAAGAAATGAATAGAATAATAATATAGGTGTTGTCGTGATCAAACTAAAGAGACAGTCTTGCAGCGACGCGACTTCCACGCTTGTTTACATTTCTACCAATTTTGTTTATCTTATTCAATACTCCATACTACTCATTAATCATACATTAATTTTTATACTATTAATTTCAAATTTCCAATGTAAATGTATGAGTTAATTAATGCAAATATTGGTTATTGAAATTGAGTTGAAAGAGACCTTGGAACGGAGGGAGTAAATAAATATGGATTAGTAGTACTTGGGCCTTAAAAAGTTACTACTATTATTTTATTGAAGAATTTCGCCATAAAGTTGGGGACAAAAAGAAGTAAACTGGTTAATTAGATGATGAATTAATTAAAAGTTGGTGTAATGTGAAATCCATACAGTTGCTGCTGTACAAACTGTCACCGCGTTATTATTACATTATTATTATATTCTTCATTTTTCCCGACAAATTAAAAATACAGTTGATTTCAAACATTTTCTTACATTATTGGTTTCACACCCAACTTGGAGACTATCTGCAGAGATCAGTACAATTTCTCTCACACGTACTAATTAGTACGTAGTACTAATTAATCGTTTTACATTTTGGCCCATCAATCAACTTGTTTAATTTTAAGCATATAGTACTATATTAATTCCTCTAAAATATTTCCGATGTTTCAAGCTAAGTCAAAATTGAAAGATGCCCTCTATAAAAAAATGAAGATACGTTTTATTACTTTATGAGAATAATTTGATATTTTATTAATTTTGTCAAACACATTAAGCCCCATTTGGAATAAGCAGTCCAAACGCTAACTCTAAGAGATTCATATCTGTTTGTTTTTCTGGAAATACAAGATTTGAAATCGCTGATTTTCTCCACAAATCGTGGTCTTGAAAACTCTAATATCTGAAGCCAAACTCTAATCTCTGAAACCAAACTCTAAGCTCTAAACTCTATTTATTTACCAAACGAAGCTTAAAAATTTTCATTTAAGATTTCTTTCCCCTCTTAAAATTCGGAACCCACCATAAAACTATTTATTTACCCTTGAAAAAGCTAGTCTAGACATAATCTTAAAAGCTTGACTATGGGACGGTTTCTTAATTACTTATTCTAAGAATTAATGGAATAGTTCAAATGATATATATATATATATATATATATTTTAACAGCCTATACAGACTAGGAAAGGGTGGTGGAAGAGTTCGGATGATATTTTGTGCATGAACGAGTTAAAGAATCTATAAATTTCGATCAACACAAGCACACCTTATACGTTAAGTACGACTCTGAATAAGAACGAAAAGTTAGATATCAAATAGGAATGGTAGCTAACAGATTTGATCTCTAAACTCGTCAGTGACTGAATTAACAAATTTTTTTATAGTTAAAAGGAAAAAATTACATTAATATATGTGTGTATACTAGAGTAACACAATTAATTTTGAATTGGAATTACTAAAAATTATTCTTGAAATTATAAAAATATATTCTTTTTCATATGGTAAATTTAAAAATTATTATTATTATTATTATTATTATTATTATTATTATTATTATATGACTATTTTTTATAAAAAATAATAAACATCAAGGTTTTGGGTACTACAGTGGGATACCTTGGTGACAATCGATCGGCAGGGTGGGCATAATAGGTGCCCCAGAATATGGTTTGATGAGTCAGTGCTGCAAGCGTACTATGAGCCATGGAAGGAGACGCTTATACTCAAGGTTTTGGGTACTACAGTGGGATACCTTGCCATGAAAGAAAGATTAACGAGGGCTTGGAAACTGGCCGGAGATTTTGCCTTGCTTGACGTCGGGCATGGATGCTTCTTGGCAAAGTTTGAACTCCCAGAGGATCGGGAAAAGGTGTTGACGAACGGGCCGTGGATGGTCTTTGACCACTGTTTGGCCGTTATGAGATGGAATAGTGACTTTGATTCAGAAACAACGAAAGTCAATACGATACAAACGTGGGTGCAATTCCCGGGGCTTAAACAATCTTTCTACCATGAGAATGGACTGCGTGCCATTGCTTCGGCCATTGGTACAGTTATTAAGGTGGATCGGAATACACTGGATATCGAGAGAGGGCGATATGCACGGGTATGTGTTGAAATTAATTTTGATGAACCCTTGCTTGGGCAAGTAGAAGTTCAAGGGAAGGTTATTAATATTGCATATGAAGGACTGCATGTTCTCTGCATGAAGTGTGCTAGGTATGGCCATTTGCAAGAAAGTTGTCCGATTATTATTCCAGGATCAGGCACGTCGCCGGCGCCGGAGACACAGGATCCACCGGAGGCCGACCAGGGCTTGGACAAGCTTGGGGATGGGGCGGATAAGGAAGGTGGCGAGACTAATGGCAACCCAGTCGGCAGTGTGGACACAGTTATGGAAAGCAATCAAGTCAAATCCCTTGATGTAGGGAATAACTTACAGGATGATATGTGTATTAGTGAATGAATGTTGGTTAAGAGGCGCAAGGGAAAGAAAAAACCTGCCGACCCTAAACCCTCAATGCCAGGCAATGTGGACCGGGTGAAGATGAGGCCTATCAAACCAGTCCAAGAGCAGGATAAATTGGGAATCCCTGAGGCCCATACCTCTTTGGACCGTGGAAAGGGTATTGCTAGAAACAACAAGACTTTGCATGGACATAAGCACATTAGAACGGAGGCACGCTCAAAACACCCAACAGGCGATGGTAAAGGTAAACTGACAAACACAGCGGGGAAGGGACCTGGCAGCGCCTTCTCTTTCTCGTCAGCCTTTAATAAGAAAATCTTGGGAGGGGAATCCTCGACAGCAAATGATGAACAAGAAAATAGGCTGGGCGACCAGTCGGATGAGGCTCGTGCCATGGCTGTGGATAATGATAATAAGGGACTGAAGATGACCTCTTGCTGAATCCGGTCTTGCGGACTCCTCTTCCCCTTTATATTATTTACTTATGTCTATGTTTAAAGATTTTTCTTTACTAACGTGGAATGTTCGAGGGATTATGAATCAACAAGCTAAGCGTGCCCTAGCAGATTGCTTGCGGATCCATCAACCTGTGTTAGTTTTTTTATTTGAGCCTCAGGGGCGTTTCGATCGCCTTCGGAATTATGTTATGAGTAAAGGATATATGCCCATTTGTATCCAGGAGACTAATGGGCGGGCAAGAGGTATCTGGGCCTTGTGTAGAATGGGGACTCCCTTCTCGTTTGACGTTTTTGAGAGTGAAGAGAGGTGCATCACCCTATCGGTTACTAGGGGTGATCAAACCTGCTGTTGTTCTGGCATCTATGCCTTCCTAATTATTTCCGTATCAAGGATAACTGGGAGTATTTGAAACATCTAAAGACTCGGATATTGGGGCCTTGGTTTATTATGGGGGACTGGAATGAGGTGCTTACACCGTCTGAAGTTCTTGGTGGAGCTTTCATCCAATCCCGGGCCGATGATTTTCGTTCTTGTCTGCTTGATTGTGGCCTACTTCCTATCCACACTGAAGGGTCTCTTTTCTCTTGGTTTAGGGCGGCCAATTCCTCCAGCTTTATCAAAAAGAGGCTTGATCGCGGGTTAGCCAACCTCGACTGGCTACACCTTTTTCCGAACTGCCATATTCATACTCTGCCACGGTTATCTTCAGACCACGCCCCTTTGTTGTTAACTTGTGGTGAGCCAGCGGCCCATACTGGTCCAAGGATTTTTAGATGGGAAGCTATATGGACTAAAAACCCTAACTACTCCCAATTGGTTGGTGATGCTTGGAGTGACCATCATGTCTCCATCAACGATCGGTTGGAACGCCTGCGTTCTACCTCCAGTCACCACTTTCAGACTGAAATGAGGAAGTTGCGTAATAAGAAAAAGAAGATCATGCGTAGAATGGCTGGGCTTGATCGATCCTTGGCCACTATTGACTCTGTCCGTCATCTCTTCCTTGAAAAGAAACTCCAGAAAGAATACCAGGACATCCTTGATCAGGAGGAAATGTTCTGGTACCAACGGGCTCGAGACGATTGGATTTCCTTGGGGGATCGGAACACCCGATTCTTCCATGCACAAGCTAAGATACATCACCACAGACGCAAGATCCATGGACTCTATGTTGATGATGGGTCATGGTGTACGGAGGACGCCACCCTTCAGGCATCAGTGCGTTCTTATTTTATGCACCTTTTTTCGGATGATGGGGTGTCTCCTAACTATGAGCTGCTGCCCCCACTACAACAGATTTCGCAGGATGATAAAGATAAGCTCTCTCAACCTCTTTGCCCTGAGGAGGTTGATAAAGCTCTCGCCCAATCAAAACCTTATGCTGTACCTGGGCCGGACGGCTTCCCGGCAACTTTTTACAAATATCATTGGACGGACATTGGTGAGGATATTCGCAACATGGTTCAACAGGCTTTCCTATCCGGAACTTTTGATCCAATCCTCGCGAAAGCACATATATGTCTTATTCCCAAGCTCCCAGTCCCGGAATCGATCAAGCAATTTTGGCCTATTACCTTGTGCAACATGGCTTATAAATTCATCTCCAAGGTTATAGTTAATAGACTCCGGCCAATGTTGAGTAACTATATCTCCCCTCTCCAATCCGCTTTCTTGCCAGGGAGGGGCACAGTGGATAACGCTATTATTCTCCAAGAGCTTGTCTACTCACTTTCCCGTCCTCATACTACTCAGAAAGCCAATTATTCTCAAAATTGATTTAGAGAAGGCGTATGATAACGTGCGTTGGTCTTTCCTTGAGGAATGTTTATGTCATATGGACATCCCAGAACAATTGAGAAAAATTATCATGTATTGTGTTTCTTCCCCGGAATTCTCTATTATTTGGAATGGCACGCTGCTAGAAGGATTTCGGCCGAATAGGGGGCTTCGCCAAGGTGATCCTCTTTCGCCTTATCTTTTTAACGTGATCATGGAGAGGCTTTCTGTGGCTATTACTCAGTCCGTGGAGTTGAACCAATGGCGACCAATTAAACTATCCAGAAATGGGATTTGTATATCGCACCTCCTCTTCGCGGAAGATTTGATCTTGTGTACTCAAGCGGAGGAGAGTAGTATCAGGTCTCTTGCTGATACCTTGCAGGAATTCGCTGGATGGGCTGGTCTAAAAATTAACCCGACCAAATCTCGAGCCTTTGCATCTAGCCGAGTTACTACCAGAGAACGGGCATGGCTGACTGATGCTATACCTATTACATTCACTAATGAACTTGGAAAATACTTGGGGTTTCATATCCATCATGGAAGGGTCTCTCGACATACCTTCAATTATATCTTGGAGAATATGGATAAGAGGCTATCTATGTGGGCTTTACGTCTCCTGAATAAACCTGGGAGGATCACCCTTGCTAGACATGTGTTGGCTTCGATCCCTGTTTATCCCATGCAGCTCGGTTGGTTGCCAGCCTCCACTTGCCAAATGATTGATCAACGCATTCGTAAATTTATCTGGAAGGATCGACAGGGGCATGGGTTATATCTTGTTAGCTGGGAGAGGATTGCACTACCTAAGTCTACTGGTGGATTAGGTTTTCGTCAAGCTCGCCATGCTAACATAGCTCTCCTTGGCAAACTGGTCCATGAATTCTTCATCGGTCGGACTAAACGTTGGAGTAATATTTTGAGGGATATCTACATGCCCTCAGATTGTGCTTTTGCTGACTTGAAGACTACAGGATCTTACACATGGAGAAGCATCCGGAAGGCAGCGACCAAACTTCTTGGAGGGTTTTCCTACAAGCTTGGGAATGGGGCGAGTTCCCTTTGGTTTTCCCCTTGGTTGAAAGGGCAATTATTGAGCTCCAAGGTGGATTTTGTTAAGACCTGTGACACCAATCTTCGTGTCCGTGACATTATTCGAGATCATGAATGGGATCTCTCGGCTATTAACACCATCATCCCTAATGATGTGAAGAATGAGATTCTGAAAAGCCCACCACCTTTCCTTCATCACACTTCTATCGATGGATGGGTGTGGCGACTGACTAATTATGGGACTTATTCTGTCAAATCGGGATACAACCTGTTGGTCCATGATATTAATGGTAGTACGGACTGGACATGGATTTGGAATTCTAAATGGCCGGAGCGTGTTTGCTTTCTTGTTTGGTTGGTGGCTTGGGAGGCCCTTCCATGTAACTCCCTCATATTCAATCGACAACTTGCTTCCTCTCCTCTCTGCCAAATCGGTGGAGACCATATTGAAGATTGGAGACACTGTCTGTTCTCTTGTTTCTGGACGACAATAGTGTGGAACGCCATTGGAGTGGACATCCCTGCCGATATTGATACTATGGACAGACCTAATATTCGCCTTTGGTTGCGAGGCATGGTTCGTTTCTATGGGGCTGTCTTTCTCGCAGGAATGTGGTACATTTGGAGAGAACGTAACTCTAGAGTTTTTCAAGATCAAGTTTCGAATGCCCAGACAGTTGCTAGACGCATTTGTCACCTGATTGCCTCCATAGAAAGAAAGCAAATGCAAGCAAGGCCTGCTACTCGAGACCAGCGGTATGCATTCTGGAATGCAGGAGATTGGAGGGGTTACTTCCTTCATACTGATGGCTCTGTCGTTGGACACACCAGACGAGCAGGGTTTGGGGCTGTCTTGCGCCACCAAGATGGAGGATGGATCGCGGGGACGTCGGGGTTTCTTGGGGACACCACCGTGATACAAGCGGAGCTGGCAGGGCTGTTGCATGGCCTTCAACTTGCCGTCGACAAAGGGATTACGGAGATTTGTTGTTGCTGTGACTCCCTGGAGATCATCAGATTGGTTAACTCTCCTTCGACCTCCAACCATTGGCTTTCCAACTATATTCAGCGTATTCAAGAGTTGCGGAGTTCTTTTCAAACTTGTCGGATTCAACATGTGTTACGGGAAGGTAATGATGTAGCCGACCACCTCGCTAAGAGAGGAGCTGCGGATGAGAGTTTCTTCACCACTTGGGCCTACCCACCGGATAATCTCAAGCCTGTCTTGTCTGCCGATGCTATGGGAACTTGGTTCCCGAGAGAATGTTGAGTTTTTGCTTTGAGCTCTTTACTTTTCTTATTTTCTTATTTTTTCTATTTCTCTAGCCTTTTTTGGCTGTCCAGCGAAAAAAAAACTACCAAAATTTTTACAAAAAAGTGATCACTATAAAAGTTTTCTGTTTTAGCGATCGAAACTTTTCGGTAAAATTTGATCACTAATTAAAAAGGTTGACGATCGAAATTCGTGAGCTACCATAACTTTAACAACTGAAATTTGTCAGCTATCTCAATTTTAGCAACCGAATCTAGGCGCACGATATAACAAATAAAGCAAGGCGATAAAATTCGTCAGAGAATGAAAATTTAGTGAACGACATGTGTATACATAGTCTACATTATTATATAATTAAAGCCCAAAAATGGAGACGGCTAAGCTGGGCTGCCAAAAGCAGGGCTCTACAATGTTTCTCACGTAAATTTGTTGGACTGCTTTTTGGGCCAATGCATATCACTAATTCGTTCTTTTTAATTTAATTATTAAATATTATATATGTTTATTATTCAATTAAGTAAATAAATCTTTTACTAGTAATTAAACTAGTTAATTTTATACTTCTTGATCCAAGAAATCAATAAGATCATGCATGTTGCAAAAAAAAAAAAAAAAAATTGTGCCAAGAGGTGATGACAAGATAATAAGCTGTAAATAAATTACTATATCCCATATATATTCATATGTGAATAGTGCTTTTCTTATCTTTAATATATCTTATAATTTAATTTTTATATATAATTTTTTTTGGTACACAATTTTTATATATAATTAATTGTATATTTAATTAATTTTTTTTAGGTATCTATTTACACATATTTGATTTCATTAGTTTGAGTTATAATTTTGATGCTGCGATCGAATTGAGGTTAAAAAAAAAAAGAATATTTAAAAAGTGATTAAAAGAATAAAATTATTGCAAAAAAGTTTTAAGACATGCAATTGTCAGAATATATAGTATTATTCAACACGACATATATTTTCAAAATTGTGAATTGTTTTGGCTGACTGTGGCATGTGTTACGTTGTCTAGTAGATCAGTAAACCATGTATGGGCCAGCTGGATTGACTCTCTCGTCTACAATTACTGTACAATAAGTCTTGTAATTAATGGACATGCATGTAAATACTTAGGCCAATTCACGGAATTATACTTTTTAAAAAGGGGTTTTGTTGGATGTTAAGAGATAATTAAGGGTTGATATATAAGACCAAATAAGATTCAACAATCACGCCATTGTTTTTAGATGGACCAATTTTCTTTACTTTATTACATAGTCACAGGAAGAATGAATTGGCTAACTCTATATCTTATACTAATAGTTGTTAACCTATCAAAATTTACCCAATCTTAACCAACAACAGTTGGTTGAGTGGATGAGGACTCTAGTCGCTTAAGCAAGGTCTCGAGTTCGAGCCTTGTGTATGCAAAAAACTGCTTTGGGAGAGGCGCCCTTAATTGTCCTTGCAGATCCTCGAGGGATTACCTAAAAAATTTACCCAATCTTATGATGACATATGTACATGGCAAGATTAACTAATATACTCCTAAGGGTCACTCAATTTCCCCACCCCGCCCACTCACTACAAGAAATTCTGGCTCCACCGACCGAATACACCGACCGACAAGACACGGGTCGTGTGGTCCGACCGGTGCACCGACCGGCACCTGCGGTCGGTGAAAAGTTTCCGTTGGTGGGGCCCGGGCTCCTATGCAACCAATGCACCGACCACATTTATTGTGGTCGGTGTCACCGACCGCGGCACCGACCGCACCAAGCGGTCGGTAAGTTTTTTTTCAATTTTTTTTATTTGAATTATGTTTTTTTTTTAAAAAATAGTCTACCGACCGCATTACCGACCGAATTTGCGGTCTCTAAAAGTTTTTTCATTTATTTTATATTTTTATAAAATATTTCATTGGATTATTTTTAGAATACAATTATTCTTTATTTGAGCTATCAAATTATTTATTTTTTATAATTATTTATTAAATTATTTTATATTTTAATTATTTATTTATTTTATAATTTAATTCAAATTTATCTTAATTTTGAAATGATTTTATTATTTTATTTAATTTATTTATTTTAATTAATTATTTAATTAATTTTATTTTATATTTTAAATACACATATATATATTTATATATGTATTTAAATAGGTTATATAAAAAGCATTTTATAGAATTACATGAAACATTGGTTGCACAGATGGTATGCGCGCGAAGGGACCATGGGGAGGAGACGGGTTCGACTCCTCTCTTTAACAAAACCTTTCAAATATATTTGAGAAGGTATACTATATAGGGACACGTGGCGGAAAATGATTGATGATTAGAGATCTAGCCAAGCTGGTTAGGGTTGTGGTTGGTGTTGTTGATGTGCTCGGTTCGAGCCCTCCCGAGAATAATTTTTTTCATAGAAGAGAATTACCGACCGCTCCAGTGGTCGGTAGTGCGTTCGGTGGGGGGCTTCCCGGACCTTTGGGACTAGGCTGTACCGACCCCAAATGTGGTCGGTGCAGCGGTCGGTGCACCGACCACATTTAGTTGCCTCTCGGCCGCCTACCAGCTTTTTACCGACCGACCAATGCGGTCGGTGGGCCGGTCGGTGGCCTCCGAGACGACCCGTCTCCTTGGGCTACCGACCGGAATTTTCGGTCGGTGCACGAGATTTTTCTTGTAGTGACTGTCAATTTCCTTTGTCTCTTTATAATTTATATGGCATTGGCTCTTACCGCCATTTCCTACATGTATAGGCTATTCAGCCATGGAAAAAAACAAATATATGTTCCATTTTATAGTGAAGTTGTTGTTTTTTTTTTTTTTTCATTTGGGTCATGGATTTTTGAACCCAGGCGCATTTACATCATCGGCCACTGTAGGTAATAGTGACTACTATTTCATTCTTTGGTAGTTAAAATTGTTGTAGCTAACAAATAAATCGGTCGCTAACATCTTCAGTGACCAAATCTTACTAAAAAAATCCGGTCGCTAGAACAGAAAATTCTTGTATAATATGCAATTGTCCCAAAGTTTTTAAAGTGCTACATATATACTCAAAGTCAAGAATCGATTTCCTGACGTCTAGTTGATGCTTAGTTTTTTTTTTTTTTTTTTTTTTTTTTTTTTTTTTCTAGTTGATGCTTAGTTAAGACAAGGTGGAGGTTTATTTAACACCGGATGAAGCTAGTGGGGCGAATTAAATTATTAATTAATTAATAAATTATATAAAATAAAATAGTCATTTTGTATTGAGAATTTTGAGGAAATTGGTCCATCCCTCGGTCAATATTCGTACACCATTTTCTAGTCATCCCCAACATGTGATGGGTTACAGAGCACAAGTTTGATTTTTCTCGCGCAAAAGATGACATAGAAAAAAAAAAAAAAAAAGAGTTGAGAAAGTGATGAGGATTATTGTCCTATATATTACATTAATCGATTTGTTGAATGGGACAAGATTGAAGTCACGTATATATGCCATCATAAGTCATAACTACCTAATTGCGCCCGGTATTGGATTTTAGCTTTATTACAACTTGGAACATAGATGTTTAGACAGAAAATGGACTGAACAAGTAAACAAAAGTTAGGTTATGGAACCTTCTGGAGCATGCATGCACCCTAATGGGCTCCAAATTCCATCATCTATCGACTAATCAATTTTATTAGCAACGTCACGCATAACTCATCTACACTCCATTATATTATTAAAATTTGGACAATAATCTCGTCCCAGCTGCATCACCACCCTATTATATAAACCACAAATATAGAAGGGAGATTGTGTGCAGTCACCATTTATTTGATGTGGGAGTTGTGTTGTGTGATTGATGATGAAACGATATGTTTTGTGTGATATAAATATGTGATGGTCAATATGTTTTGTGTGATGCAAAATATATTTTTTCCTCATAAATTCACACACACTTTTAGAGAGGTTGTACCGTAATCGAATTCATAAATATATAAGCAAACTAGTACGTTTTTAGTCAAAGATTTCACATTGGCAGCAGACAACATTATTAAAGAAATGTTACAAATTTACAAACTAGTTTTCTTATTATTTACTTTATAACTAATATCAAGTGTTCAACTTCTATAAACATATATCATTTCATTCGTCATTTTAAAGTACGTGCTTGTTTTTTTTTCAATGAAATTGTCTTATTATTTAGTTGTCAAGTATTAGTGCTCCTTAAATACTACTCCATTTGACTATCACGTATCTATGTACGGTTGAATATCAAATGCTTATTTTTTTCATAAACAAAAAAAATTTATATTTTGTAACCCATCTAACTATTAAATTTAAGAATTTCTAGCCCAGCCCATTATATAATTTCAAGCTCCACAACTACATACGGTTTTTTGTCAAATTTTAAACACTCCAAATTAAAAATACATTAATAATTTATTAATCCAATAAACTTAACAGAAAAATATAAGTAAATTACATTTTTAACTCTTGTACATGTTATTAAATTCTACAGTATAAGTACAAACGATGCGTTTGTTTAATTTATTTGACTGCGAATTGAAAACCGAAAACGAAAAACTGGAACGGACAAAGCATGTTGGAGCTCGAATTCAAACATCAAATACTGAAAAAAATCTTAATATAGTCGAGCTCGATTATAACGTTACCTAAAATCGATTCTATTCAATGTGACCCCGTATCAGGAGTGCCTAATGCATTACTCGGTAACTTTTTTTTTGGATAACAGGTGACACACGATCGTCGGCAAAAGATAAAACTAACGAAAGCTCATAAAAAAGAAAGGAAAGAAGAGCAACAAAATAATAATAATAATAATAATAATAATAATAATAATAATAATAATAATAATAATAATAATAATAATAATAATAAGGAGCGAGGAAAAAAGAAAGGAAAGGAAGAGCAACATAAAAATATATAATAATAATCAGGAGCGAGGGAACTGGGAACCTAATGACAGCCATGTCGGCTATAACAAACGACTGAACGCGCTTTCTAACATCCCCAATTACCCAACATCACGTGAATTGCTAAGGATCCAATAAGCCCAACATTGATTCCCTCATGTGTGTCAATTGGACAAATACGACCATAGTGACTAGGATGAATATCTCGTATCCGAAAACTAGCAGGGGAAATGTTCAAATTGTGAAAAACTCCATGACTGAGTCACGTGCTTAGCAAGAGCATCAGCAACAAAATTACATTCATACCACCCAAACATCGTTACAATCCAGAATCAAACCTTCAAAACCTGCCAACCCTGGGTTTCCCATAGAACTTATCATCGTGAAGAATCATACCATTAACCCATGGGGGTTCCAGTGCTAGTGAGTAAGTTGTTTATAAGTTATTGGTACAAATATTATCTGTTACTACCATTTCCTATATTTATTTACCACATTTAGGTAAGAATTGTGTGAGAAAAGCTCAATCATTAGCACAAGACCATCGCTATTATAAGTTCTGTATTTCCTGGCCAGTCGGGTGATTGGACATACACAACTAAGAATGTTGAAAGGCAAGAAATTCAGCATTTATTGAAAGTGTTGAATTGTTATTAAAAAGTATTGAATCTATATTTTCAATATTAGTTAGTTAATATAAATATTTATTCAACACTTTTGAATAGATTCAATACTTATAAGTGACAATTCAACAATTCAATAAATATAGAATTGGCATAAGGACCTATTCCTAAAAAAATTATCACCACTGAAGTGTGACAACTACTTTTTTGTAAATCAGGAATTTTCTCACAATTATTCTTTACAAAAAAAAGAAAAAAGGATAAATTAAAGGATCAGTGGAAATCGAAACCCGACCTTGTAATTCAAACTTTGAAGGTGAAATTTTTTACCACTATTTGATTAAAAATAAAAATTCAACGGGTTTTTATTTATTAATATATTTCTTTTGAAAAATATATACTTGAAATTAAATTAGGGTGAAAACTTGGCCTAATGGTCAAATTTTATAACTTCCAACCTTTAGGTTTGGAGTTCGATTCCTCACCCGATTCCCTATTACCCGGCCACCCTTTTGTCTCTTTATAATTTATGTTAGATGGACTTTCACTATTTAGTTCATAGCCTGTGTAGCCTATTAATACAGGCTATTCACTAGAGGGAAAAAAAAAACAAAAAAAAAGAGTTTCTTATTATATAACTGTTGGGCCCAGACTGTTAGAGGACTGACCCAAGAAGATACGAGCTAGGTGTGATATCGTGTAGATCGAGCTCGAGAAGTGGGGTACTCGAGCTTGGCTCAACGTCATCGCAGAGCTACTCGAGCTTGAACTCAAGTTTTTTTTTCTTTTTTTATTGCCTTTTTCTCGAGTTCAAGCTCGACTAATTCGAGCTTAGATTATTTTTTTTCAACATTGTGTGTTGATTTTAAATTTTGGAACAATGACATAAACACCTAACTCAATTTGATATTTGAATATTTGATTAGTTATTACAAAATTAAGATATAAACTAATTTTATTTTTTATAAAATTACTATGTCGTTTTATAAAGAGCAATAATTTTTCATTTTTTTGATGTTTTAAAATAAGTGACTTATTTTCTTTTTGATAAAATAAAATGTGGGTAGGGTTGCAATCGAATCGAAGCGAAGCGAATACCACTGTTTCGTATTTGTATTCGGTTTCTAAAGGAATAACAAATGGTATTCGTATTCGATTCGAAATAAATATTCGAATTATTCGCTTCGATTCGAATATTTTGATACAATATTTTTTTTTATTCGATTCGAAACTATTCGATTCAAAATTCGCAAAAAACCTGCTAAAAATAAAAATACTAATAAAAAATCCCAAAAACATTTCATAAAATAGTTTGCAATGGGCTACTTGCAAATAACATTCCAAAAGTGCATTAACACATCCATTCTAATAACATTCCAAGTTTCCAATAACATCAAAATATTTCCAGGCTTCCAGCTGCTCCATAATCTTCTTGAGTTGTTTGCCAAGAGTCAATAATTTAAGCAATTCATAATCTACAAGAAAAAAGAATAGAAACCATGAATAAAGAATCAATAATTACACAAATACAAATTTCTAAGAGTCGATACACATTCATCATGGTTTTGTATTATTTATCACTTCAAAGGAACCTAAAGTAAAATGATTTGCACATAGACCGGGCAAGGAATCTACAAGGTGTTTCACAAGTTCCAAAACTTCTGATTATACCAAAAATAATTTTAAACAGTTCTAACAAGGTAGTAGCACCACTAGTGGGATTCAGTGCATTCTTGAAATTTTGACCAAAACGCGAAACAAATAAACCAGGGTTCAATCAAGAATCATAAACCCAGAAAAAAAAAAAATAGATCACCATGAAAATCAATATTATTGAATAAATCCAGGCACTAAAAGGACCCTTAACCTCATTGATTTGAACCCAGATGCAGTGAACGATAAAATTTAATCAAAAGCTAAACAAGTAGCAGCAGCAGCCAGTAGATAGGAACCTCTCAATATTTGAATCTAATTTTGAATCCAATTTCACTTTCAATATATAAAGCAAATGCCTAAACAACAGGGTAACACATTGAAAGATGGAAAAGGATAAGCGAAACCAAACAAACCAACCAAACAGGCGACGACTCTGTGGTGCAATGTGCAGCGACTGGAGTGCAGCGCGGGAGTGCAGTATGCAGCGACAGGTGCCTTGCAAAGGAAAGGAGTGGCGGAAGGGGTTGACCGGGGGCTGTGCCGCTGACAGCTCGGTGCCTCGCCGATGCTGAACCCTGGAGGTGGATGGATGGCGAGGGGGTTTGGAAGGGAGGTGAGAGGAGAGCGGCGCTGGCGCTGGAGATTGAAGTTGGAGTGATATGATGAAAGTTTGAAAGAATTAGGATTACAGGGTGTATAAAATTATTCTATATAAATATATTTATAATTAGGGTTATAGACTTACAGCTATAACTTACAGCATTTTAATTCTAATATAATCATTTTATACAAATATATTGTGCTAGACTTTAATAAATATATTTATATATAAATATAATAATATCTATTATTTTATAAAATAAAAAACATATTTAATCGAATACGAATGAAAATCGAATCGAATATTGAAATTTTGTATTCGTATTTGTTTACCTGTCGAATCGAATCGAATATGTTTTATTCGAATTTGAATCATAAAATTTCGAATACAAATAGCAAAATTTCGAATCAAATCACGAATCGAATCAAAATTATTCTATTCGTTTACAACCCTATTGGTGGGTATAAGGAAAATTGAGAGAAATAGATTATTTTTTTTTAATAAAAGGATCAAAGTAAAGTGGACAATAAGTCAATAAATAAAGATGTAAAAGGAGTATATTAATAACAATAAGTCAACTCGATTGAATACTCGACTACTCGACTCGATTTGAATTTTTCGAGTACGAGTCGAGCTTTTTTTTTTCCGAATCGAGTTCGAGTGACTCTACTCATTAATCACCCTAACACGAGCTTGACAAAGCCCAGTAAGATCCAGAAGTAGGGACCTACTTGACCCGCCAGAATAACTACAATTGAAATAAGAAGGAATCGGAAAGAGGAGATTCAACCGAAAGGAGAGTTGGCTTGGAAAGGCAATTCGGCCGAAAAATGAGTGGACTTGACGAACAGTTCGGCCGGAAGGAGCAGAAAGACACTTATTAGAGAATGGCAGTCTTCTTTCTCAAAAGCGAGTAATACGACTTACCGATTACTATAAATATCACCTAGCAAGATTAAGAGGAAAAGTGGAATCATCTCCAAAACAGGACAGCCCATTTTTCCTATTCCGACTAAAATTATTTTCCCTACAACTCTCGAAATCATTCCCAAAAAGAGGCACTGCCCAACATCTTTGCTTACCGGAATCCAACGGTGATACCATACTCCCTCCCCCTTGGAACACTTGGCGATCGTCAACGTCCGCCGGCAGCCGGTATCAACAATTGTAGATAGTTGTATATATATGCTGGTTTCTTTGCTTCCCAGCGAAGTATCTGGTGCTTGATTGTAAAAATAAAAGATTATAATCAATTGGACTTCCTGCCCTACAGGCGAGGCATTATTTTTTTGGTTGTAATCATACATTACTCAATACTTGTTAATTGCAATCGTATCTTTGTGGGCAATTGTGTCCCATACCGCTTTGTGCATAAAGCCCAGCACACTAGGGCCTTGAGAGTTCACTTCCATTGGGTTTGTTGGGAATTCACCAAACACTTCACAAGTTCAAAATTTGCAGCGGACAAACAATTCCCAAGTTGTTAGAATTTCGCAGGAACATTAACAAAAACAAGCAACTAATAACACAAGGATTTACGTGGAAAACCCTTCCAATTCGAAAGGTAAAAACCACGAGGCTCTTGAGCCTATCTCAAATCCACTATCACCAAAAGGAGATTACACAAAGTCTGCCCAAATTACAACCAAAGATGTGGCCTTACAACAACACAAAGTCACCACAATCTCAACTCCATCAAAACACCAAAAATCAGAAATTGAGAACACAAACTGCTGTCACGAACAGAAATTCATACAGAAAATTCTGACCGTTGAAATTCGATTTCCACCGTACAAAACGAAGAACAAGATGTCACGCACCTGCTGTAAAAATTTCAACCCGATCGGACAAGGTTTGGTGTACCGATTGGCTGGAAATCAGAAACTGGACGGAGAGGTTGTTTTGCTCTGCTGCTGCTGTTCTTTCTCTCTATTGTGCAATATGGAAATTATTGTTGACAGCTTCTCTCACCCGTGAATATGTGTGTCTCCCTCTCAATAATGAAGGCTGCCCATATATATTTTATTATTTTGTTGACTAAGTTGGGAGGACCCCAACAAATCTCCCCCTCCTCCCGACTATGTGGAGGAACTTGTCATCCCGACAAGTGAGCAACAAAATTCAAATTTCCATCTCGGTATACATTTCGTAAGCATATCAGCTCCATTATCATCTGTATGCACCTTCTCAAGGTATATCGATTTCTCATCCAATACGTCACGCAACCAATGATATCTCGTATCAATGTGTTTAGACTTTGAATGAAAGCTAGGATGTTTACTAAGATGGATAGCACTTTGATTGTCACAAAGTAAGGCGTACCTCTCTTGAGCATAGCCAAGCTCCTTGAGAAATTTCTTCACCCAAAGCAGCTCCTTGCACGCTTCAGTAGCTGCAATAAATTCAGCTTCAGTTGTTGACAATGTAACACATTTCTGCCTTCTAGACTGCCAAGAGATTGCTCCCCCTGCAAAGACAATCACATAACCTGAAGTGGATTTGCGAGTATCAATATCACCCGCCATATCAGCATCAGTGAAACCACGAAGAACTAAATCTTCACTTCCAAAACAGAGTTTCAAATCTGATGTACCACGAAGATATCTCAAGATCCACTTCACAGCTTTCCAATGTTCTCTTCCAGGATTTGAGAGAAAACGACTTACAGTGCTCACATCATGGGCTATATCAGGCCTTGTACATACCATTGCATACATCAAACTTCCAACTGCTGATGAATAGGGAACATTTTCCATATCTTTCTTCTCTTCTTCAGTGGAAGGACATTGAGAAACACTCAATTTCATGTGTGTTGCCAATGGAGTACTAACAGGCTTAGCATTTTCCATATGAAACCTTTGAAGCACCTTCTGAATATAATTCTCCTGAGATAGCCAAAGTTTACCAACTTTTCTATCCCTCAAAATTCTTATGCCAAGAATTTGATTTGCAGCTCCCAAATCTTTCATAGAAAAACACTTGCTCAACTCTTGCTTCAGCTCCCTAATTCTTGAAATACTCTGACCAACAATTAACATGTCGTCAACATAGAGCAGCAAGATAATGAAATCATTTTCAGAATACCTCTGCACAAATACACAATGATCAGAATTGAGCTTTCGATAACCATGCTGTTGCATCACTGACTCAAACTTCTTGTACCATTGTCGAGGAGCTTGTTTCAAACCATACAAGCTCTTTTTCAATTTGCAGACATGATCTTCTTTGCCCTGCACTTGAAATCCCTCAGGTTGCTCCATATAGATATCTTCATCTAAATCACCATGAAGAAATGCTGTCTTCACATCCATTTGTTCGATCTCCAAGTCAAGACTTGCAGCCATCGCTAACACAGATCGAATAGAAGACAATTTAACTACTGGAGAAAAGATTTCATCAAAATCAATTCCTTTTCTCTGCTCGAAGCCTTTAACCACCAACCTTGCTTTATACTTTGGTGTCAAAGAACCTTGTTCTTGCTTCAGCTTGTAAACCCACTTATTTTTCAGGGCTCTTTTTCCTTTTGGTAATTTCACCAACTCAAATGTATCATTATCATAAAGAGACTCCATCTCATCATTCATAGCATGCAACCGATGCTCTTTATCCACACTCTCAATTGCTTCATCAAAGCATTCAGGTTCTCATTCATCAGTCAAAAGGACATATTCACTAGGTGAATATCTAGTAGACTGTTGTCTATCTCTTGTAGATCTCCTGAGAGGAACCTGTTGAGCATGATCAGAACCATCATTGCCATCATCCATAGAGTGTTGTGCACCATCACCATGATCATCATCTGTCTGATCTGGTTGCATAACCTGTTCTTCTGTATCCCCTCCAGCTGGCGATCGTGTTATAGGAACTGGCTCAACATCTACAAAGTCATCTTGACATGAGAGTCAGATTTCTGCAAATCTTCAATTGTCTGATTTTCCATAAACACAACATCACGACTCCTTACGAGCTTCTTTGTAGCTGGATCATACAATCTATAGCCAAACTCATCTTGACCATAGCCCAAAAAGATGCACGGTTTGCTTTTCACATCAAGCTTTGATCTCTCATCTTTTGGAACATGAACATAGGCATTGCAACCAAAGACTTTAAATGATCATATGATGAACTTTTACCTTTCCAAACTGCATCTGGAACATCTCCATTAAGAGCAACAGTGGGAGTCAAATTTATCACATGTGTAGCTGTCAATAAAGCTTCACCCCAGAAGGACTTAGGAAGTTTTGACTCTACCAGAAGACATCGAACTCTCTCCAATAATGTTCGATTCATTCTCTCAGCTAACCCATTCAACTGAGGTGTCTTTGGAGGTGTCTTTTGATGTCGAATCCCCTGTTTCCTGCAATAATCCTCAAATGGTCCACGATACTCTCCCCCGTTATCAGTACGGATGCATTTCAACTTTCTTCCAGTTTGTCTTTCAACTAAAGCATGGAAATCCTTGAACTTATCAAGTACTTGATCCTTTGACCTTAATACATAGACCCATAGCTTCCTGGAATGATCATCAATAAATGTCACAAAATAAGATGCACCACTAAATGAGTGTACCTTCAACGGACCGAAGACATCTGAATGCACCAAGTCCAATAAATTCTGCATTCGTCGAGGTTGGTGAGTCTTGAATGAAACTCGGTGTTGCTTTCCTGCAAAACAATGTGCACATTTCTCCAAATTTGCATTATTCAATCCAGAAATGGCATTTTTTCTCACCAGAGTTTCGAGGCCTTTAGCACTTATATGACTCAACCTCCTGTGCCATAATTCAGGGGAATTCTGCTTATCCACCAGGTTCACAGCATCACTGGAAACTGAAGCTTGCAACGAATATAAGTTTGATCTCAGTATTTTACCTTTAGCAACCACAAGAGATCCTTTATTCAGTTTCCATATACCATCACAGAAATTATTTCCATAACCATCTTTATCAAGTCTCCCAACAGAAATCAGATTCATAAGAATATCCGGTGCATGTCTGACATCCTTCAATCGCAATGTAGATCCATTGGCTATCTTCAAACAAATATCACCTGTGCCCACAACTTCAGATATACCATTATTTCCCATCCTTAATGAACCATACTTACTAGCATTGTAAGTACAAAAGAAATCCCTTCTCGATGTGACATGGACTGCAGCACCTGTATCAGCAAACCAACTAACATCAGAGGAAATTGTATTCACTGCATTTTCATCAAAGACAACAACGAGATCATCTTTTGTAGTCGTGGCAACATGACTGGTATCCTCAGACTTTCCTGCACCAGCATTCCTGTTATCATTCTTCCACTTGAAGCAATATTTCTGGATATGACCCTTCTTGTGACAGTAGTGACACTCAACATTCTTGTATCGAGATTTGGACTTGCTCCTTTGTCTGCCCTTATCAACATTTCTGATTTTCTGTCTCCCCCTATTATCTGCAACAAACAACTCATTCTGTGAAGATGATGAACCTTGAGTTTTTCTTCTCATCTCCTCATTCATGATTCCACTTTTGGCATAATCAAGTCATTGCACCATCAGGAGCAGAATTAGTGTGTGACACCCTGAATGTCTCCCACTTATCAGGCAAAGTATTCAGCAACCATAATCCAAGAATCTCATCATCGAATTTCACTCCAACATTTGACAGTTGATCCAATAACCCCTGGAACTCATTCACATGGTCAGCGATAGGAACATCTTCCTTATACCTCAATTGTATCAATTGTTTCAGCAAAAATAACTTATTATTCCCTGTCTTTGAAGCATAAAGCTTTTCAAGCTTATCCCACAGTGTCTTGGCATGCGTCTCATTAGCAACCAAATTTAACACATTATCATCGACCCACTGTTGAATAAAACCACACACCTGTTGATGCTCAAAAGCCCAATCCTCATCTGATTTTGATTCTGGTTTCGATGTAGCAAACACAGGTAGATGCAAACTTTTTACAAATAGAAGATCTTTCATCTTCCCCTGCCATTTGTGATAATTCATCCCGTTCAACGAAATCATCCGGCTTGTGTTAATTTCCATTATTCTAACAACAATAAACGCTCTGATACCACTCTGTTGGGAATTCACCAAACACTTCACAAGTTCAAAATTTGCAGCGGACAAACAATTCCCAAGTTGTTAGAATTTCGCAGGAACATTAACAAAAACAAGCAACTAATAACACAAGGATTTACGTGGAAAACCCTTCCAATTCGAAAGGTAAAAACCACGAGGCTCTTGAGCCTATCTCAAATCCACTATCACCAAAAGGAGATTACACAAAGTCTGCCCAAATTACAACCAAAGATGTGGCCTTACAACAACACAAAGTCACCACAATCTCAACTCCATCAAAACACCAAAAATCAGAAATTGAGAACACAAACTGCTGTCACGAACAGAAATTCATATAGAAAATTCTGACCGTTGAAATTCGATTTCCACCGTACAAAACGAAGAACAAGATGTCACGCACCTGATGTAAAAATTTCAACCCGATCGGACAAGGTTTGGTGTGCCGATTGGCTGGAAATCAGAAACTGGACGGAGAGGTTGTTTTGCTCTGCTGCTGCTGTTCTTTCTCTCTGTTGTGCAATATGGAAATTATTGTTGACAGCTTCTCTCACCCGTGAATATGTGTGTCTCCCTCTCAATAATGAAGGCTGCCCATATATATTTTATTATTTTGTTGACTAAGTTGGGAGGACCCCAACAGGGTTACACCATAGTCTTCAATCACCGCTTCATATCTGGCCTTGCCTTTGCCACAGAAGTAAATGAGTAAATTAAACCTGTTCTAAGGGATCCATCTACCGCCTCACTCATTAATTGCCACGCCTTATTAATTACAAGTGCTCCTTTTTCTTCCCTATACTCCGGCTATGATATCAAACATTGTCAACATTTGTATGCCTAATTGATTTGCCAGATCTCATCCCAAATTCTGTCTTTGATCTGTTCTCCCTGTTCTGTGATGAGCCTCCTCCACTATAAATACATCCTTTGCCTGGCCAATTTGATAGACCAACACAAACAACATAAGCATTTCTCAGTGAAAACCTTCCTCTGTGTGAAGTAGTGATTGAGGTCCTTGGTGCTCTCTTTGTGAGTTGAAGGATCTTGGTGATTCCAATGGGTAATGCTTGGTGCAATGGGGATGGTCCTGAGCCCTGAAATCATACACTGATTTTGTATCTTGTTTTGATTCTCTTGTTTTCTTTGTGAATTTCTGTTCTTCTTCCCTTTCTGTTTTCTCCTCTGTTTTTTGGGTTTCGTTTCTGCAAAAGTGTAACAATCTTGTTCTTAATTTCCCAATTCTATTGATTTTTTTTGTTCTTCGAAAATTCTTGGCTTCGAATATTCTTTGAAATTATCGTTGTGGCCATATTACTCCCTCTGTCCTAACTAAGCTGTCCTGTTTGACTTCTGCACACAATCCAATATACTTTTTTAATCGTTAATAACTCAAAATATATAGAAGTAAAAATTATGTAAAATGTGTATTCGAAAACTATACGATTAGACGAATCTAACAAGACCGAACTCGACTATTTTTTCAAATATATACTTACAATAATATTGAGTCAAAGTTGAAAAATGAACAGTGTCAAAAAGTCACACAAAACATCTTACATGAGACTGGGGGAGTAATAATTATGTGCGCAAATAAGAATTGAACCCCAGCCCATTTTGCACCTTTCCCGGCCAAAGAAAAAGGTCACTGGATCAACCTGTTTCGGCCCGAACCAACAATAACCTATTTTTGTTGTTGCAAATAAATACTCCCTCCGTCCCATTCCAAATGTCCTACTTACTATTTTTGGATGTCCCATTACAAATGTCTTCTTCCTATAAATAGAAATAATTTTCCCCTCCAACAACTATGTGGACCCCACCATATACTCACAAACCAACTCTACCTTAATTCCCGTGCCCAACAGTAACAAGACACTTGGAGTGGGACGGAGGGAGTATAACGTTGGGGATTAGAAAGTGAAAATGAAATGTTATCAAGGTTGTCGCGATCATTATTTGATGACTCAGTTCACTATATGGTTGGTTAATGGTGATACCACGACAACTCATTTCGTGTCCATATGTTCAAATAAATCGTTTATATATTACACAACTCTTTCAGAGGCAACGAAAGTTGATTCATCGAATGTTGATTATTTTATGGATTAGATTTTGTCGCGCCTTGATGAAAATTTTGTACTATCTATTTTGTGGGTTGTTTTATTGGAGTAAATTTCTAGCCAGGATATAAGTTTTTTTTCTTTTCAATTTTATTTCTGAATATTTATCATAAGTACTAGATTTTTTCGCCCGCTGCGCACGGGCGTTGAACTAATATGACGATATAAAATGTGAATATAGTTTTTTATTATATAAGATTCAAAATCTTTTGCTTAAATAGTTTTTGAATGCATTTAACCAAAATTTAAAAGAAAAACCTACAATCAGGTGGACATAATATAAAATAAATTATTTTCACTGTTAGAAAACAAATATATAGGGTTTGCTTTCATCTATAAAATTATGAGAGCAAGTGGAAAGTAAATACCATTTAACTATTCAAAATTAGAAAAAAAAATATATTTTTGCATTATTAAGGCTGTACGGTATTTATGTAGAATGAGGTATTTATTAAAGTATAGTAAATAGTTGTTGTGATGTTTGTTCGAAGGAATAAAAATTTTCTAAATAAGGAAATGTGAAAATTAAATTTTTATTATTTTTTAATTCATTGTTATTATAAGGCCTAAATTAAATTTATACTCCGATACTAAATTTGTTAGGGATATATTTTTTGAGCACATTTTTATAATTATAAACTATTTTTTCTATCTGGATAATGATATTTATTGGTTGAGGAATTCTAATGAAATAAAATTAGAAAAATAAAAAAATCTGAGAAATAAGGAAATTGAAATAAAAATTTTCAAATAAAGTAAAATAAGAATCTAAATATAATTAATAATAAAATTACTTTCTAAAATTAAAGATATTATAATAACTGTAATTTGATTTATCATTCATTATATGTTATTTTATTTTATTAAATAGTATAATCTAATTTTATTAGTTAATTATAGTTTTGTATTTAAGTTAAAAGGAAAATTAATTACTACATACATTATTTTTAAATTGTTATGCTAATGGGAAACTTTTCTAACGTGAATGGGTGGAATGAGGTTATTTTTAAATTGTTAGTACCAAAATGAGATTTTTTTAGAATTGATGAGGTCGAATTTAATATTTTAAAAGGTAGAAGGGTAGAATTTTAAAACTAAATAAAAAATTTAGGTGTTTTTTTTTTGTTTTTAAATAAGGGTACAAATGACCCAACTTGTTAAGTTTAAAGTTATATTTTGGGAATAGGTAAAATAATAATTAGTTAGTACTGTATATTTATGTTTAATTGTTTACTTTAAGCTATTTTTTGTGAAAAATAAAATGGTAAATAATGTTTGATTGAATTCACATGTTTTGTACTATGTTTGGACATGCAACATGATCACTTAATATTAGAGGTTTTTTTTATATAAATATTGCTACAACCCAAATATTTATTATTACCGCAAATCTTTACATATTGTTTATAGTAAAATACTTCTAATATTCTTTTACGATACTCCGAATTTTATATATATTTTTACTTTATATTGAAATAGATAGGGATTACTGGATAAATATACATTTTTCTTTTATGTTGAAATATATAAAGATTGCTGGATTAATAATATTATGTCTAATAATTAAATTATGATGTTTTTAATCTTTTTTTTTTGCTTTTCTTTCTTTTCTTCTTTAAAAAGAACGAAAAATTATATAAAATTTGATTAGAATGGTATAAAAAATTTTAGGTGATTAGTCATTTTATATTAATCAATATTTTTAGGATCAATTTAATGTTTACACCATATTTTTAATGAAATATTTTTATTTAAAACATGGTTATTATATTCCTTATATTGATAAAGAATTATATTTTTTAGACATAAATATTTAACCTAATTAAATTTATTTAATAATATTATAATATTAATATTTTTTAAATATTATGTATTATTTATACAATCAAATAATTTATTTATATAGTTGTAATCAATTATATCTTTTTAAAATACTTATGAAGATTTTCTAAAGATTTTATTATATCAACAGATAGATTTATTTTCTAAATATATATATTGATAATGTGTCTGATGATGTGGCATTACTCAGTGATTACTTAGTAACTATCAGGCAAAAAAGTCTGCACAGGCAAAAAAGTATTCAGGATTTATTATATAGATTATATATAGATTAAATAATTAGAAAAATTAAAATACTAATATTAATAATTCAACCGAAAAACAGTTTCCGAAAATATGTTAATTAATAATATCATAATTATAATTATAATGATATCTACATCTATAATTAAAAAATATTTTTTTATCAATTTTTGTCTATCTATTATACCAGTTAATTAAATTTTTTTTAATGATATTAAATTTTATAGTTAAACCTACTTAAAAATTAGGTTTAAAATTTGATTAATCTTACTATAGCGGATTATATTTTTTTAATTAAATATAAATTTTGATAGACTAACTAAAGTATATTAATTTATTATATTTTTTAGGTAAATATAAATTTTAATAAATATAAATCTTACTAATTTTTTTTAATTTATTATATTTTTTTAGGTAAATATTTTGGATTCAAACTTTAATATATGACTAATAAAATATATATTGGACATAATATATTAAATAAAAGAATTTATAATATATATATTTAACATAATATTTACTAATGTTCCGCTAAAAAACTAAATATTTACTAAACATTAAATATATTACAATTTGTTGAGCATTTATATCTTTTAAAATATATAGAAAGATTTTTTTGAAGATTTATTTATAGTATAAAGATTTATGGTTTAAATATAGTATTAAAAGTTGATGACATGGCACAAATAGAATTAATCAGCGCTGAGGTGTATCTTCATAATTAATCAGCGCTGACGTGGATTAATTAGGTTCGTTGATATAAAAATAAGCATATAATGACTGATTAACCCCTTAAAATTAAGAATGATAAATTAAAATTAATAAGGGCAATTGAGTCTGCACAGGCAAAAAAGTATTCAGGATTTATTATATAGATTATCACATTATATATGTATGTAGATAAACTTATCTATTCTTCAAAGATAAAATGGGGAATGGGATTGCAAATTCTTGAATAAACAGCTTCGGCCCTCTGTTTCTCTGAAAAAGAAAAATGGGGAATGGGACTTGACCGTAGTTGTCATGTTCCATGTCTTCCAACCATAGGCTGGGGATTCGATTCTCACACGGCCCCTTATCCCTCTCATTTATCCCCCTTTATAATTTGTGTGACTTCTCATACACCTTTGCCCGTGTCAATGTTTTTTCTTAAAAAAAAAAAAAAAAGAGTGGTGTAATAGATAAAATGAGTGACACGTACACGCTATTTTAGTTGCCCTCTAATGTCAAATATACTCCATTAATTAATGGCATGTGTTTGGGAACAAGTTAACCGTTGAGTTAGTAGGCTGAAAATGACTTTCTAAATCGGTTATCCCAATGAATGTACAATGAATGGCGTCTCTCTCAAATCATTTTTTTACATATAAAACGTTCGAATCTAAGATCCTGCTTAAACGACTAGAGCTTCAATCCACTCAAACCAACTTCTGCTCAAATAAATAAAAATGACTTTCAATATATGTTTAAAGTGTTGGATCAGATAATTATTATTGTGATGTTATTAAAAAATATTAATCCTGCGCTTGGTAAGTATTATTTTTCACATAATTTGAATGCATTAAGTACTTAATCCATTAAATATGTTTGATGATTAAATATTGAAATTATTTAATTATAATTACGTACTTAATTTCCCTTCTTCAAAATACAATTAAGTTTAAAAAAAAAACAAACAATGGAATTGTAATTGTAAAAGGCAATCTAAATGGTATGCTGAAAGTCGGGATTTATTATTGAAATAGATTCGATTAATATAAGGTATGTTCCGCACACAACTCCGCACACAACTGTAACTGTGAGTTGTAACTGCGGGTCGGAGATGTAGATGTCTGTTTTATTTAAATGTTTGGTACAACTAGCTGTAACTTTTTTTTTGGAATTGTAGTGGGTTGGTTATTGGTTTATTGTAATAGGATAAAAATACCTTGCTAGTTTTTTTGTGTTTTTTTTTTAAAATTCTACATTAGGTGCTACAGCCCTCAAAAGCTAGTGTACAAAACAGAGCTACAATTTTAATATAAAATCAAAAGCTACTAAAAGCTCAGCTCCCAAATGCTTCGGCTCCTCCAAAAAATAAAAACTCCCTAATGCTGCGTACAGAACAAACTCATACTACCTCTGTCTCGATATAATTGTTACATTCCCTTCCGACACGTTTGCCAATACACATTTTTAACGGTTTATAACTTAAATTGTGTATAATAAAAACTTATAAAAAGTCGATTGTCTAAAACTACAAGATTTGACGAATCTAACAAGATCTCACTTGATTATGTTTTTCCTTTCATAGCTATGGTAAAAATTTGAATCAAAATTACACAGTGAATAGTGTCAAAAAGTCCAACGTAACATTTATATCGAGACGGAGGAATTATATATTAACTACGTATATATTAAAAGTTTACAGTAGTGCATAAACTCACTTGCAACAATAATGGCATAAGAATGAAACAAAATTCAATTCCAAACGGTAAACTAATTTAACCATACAACGTTGAACTATTCCAAACATTTTATTACAGCAGCCTTAAAAATCAGCAACATTCTCACCATCCTTTATCTGACTTTGGCATAATAAAAATAAAAAAAAAAAAAAAAAAAAAAAAACCAGCAACATATAATGATTAGCTTGTTCTTACATATAATCAACCA
The DNA here is from genome assembly GCA_030278955.1 of Hygrophila difformis. Classification (NCBI taxonomy): domain Eukaryota; kingdom Viridiplantae; phylum Streptophyta; class Magnoliopsida; order Lamiales; family Acanthaceae; genus Hygrophila; species Hygrophila difformis. The sequence continues at coordinate 1,961,738 of JAOANR010000004.1, forward strand.
TACACTAGACCCTGGGGAATCTCAAGTTTGTCCTTGTTAACCCATCCATATTCCTCCATGTAAGGGTTGGCTGTTGACTCCGGAGGGTAACGTTCAATCTCACCTTCCCACACATTCTCATCCTCCAAATCCTTCATCACTTCCCACACACAACTGTTGCACTTGAAACCCGACCCGAAACTTATCATCCATATCGTCTCGCCTTTCTTCAGCCGCTTCTTCGCCTCCATGTACCCCAACACGTACCACAAGCTACTCGCCGATGTGTTGCCAAATCGATGCAGTGTCATTCTAGATGGCTCCACGTCGTGGTGGCTCAGCCCTAGCTTCTTCCTCACCTCCTCAATCACCGCGGTCCCTCCCGGATGCACGCAAAAGTGATCTATTCCGGCTTTGAGATTTATCGTAGGTTGTCCCCCCGCGAATTTAAGGACAACGTATTGGATAAGATCCTTCATTGACAGAATTCTTATTGCCAAAGAAGTTATGTTCTTTGTGAAAGCACGAGTCGCGGTCTTGGGGAGGTTCTTGCCCAAGTAGAACCCGACCCTCCCTCGATCGTCCTCTTTTTGCAAGCAACACGTGTGAGCCTCATCGCTCGCGCCTAAATGAGTACGCACGAGACATTTTAACCTCAACATGGCGCGATTCTTGTAACTACTTTTGTTGGTGAGGAGAATCGAGCACCCTCCGGATCGAAATAGGCAGTTGGTAAGAAGCATGGACTTGTCATTACCGGTGTACCAATTTGGCGCAATGGACTCGGAAGTGACAACGATCGCGAAAACATCCTTGTGGGACTTGAAAACGTTTTCGACTACATTGAGGGACACCAGGCTTCCGCTGCATCCCATTCCCGTTAAATCGAACGACTTGATATCGTCCCTCATCTTGTAATGATTGATGATTCTCGATGTTAATGACGGGAGGGAAGCTAACGAAGCAACGTTGGTTACAAGAACATCGATCTCTTGAGGACCAACGCCGGTTTTCCTAAAGAGCTGATCCAACGTCTCGATGAAGAACTCTTCCATCTCCGAAATCCCATCCTCGAGAGTGGGAGAGTTCTCGCGGCGTTCAATGATGTTCCTCGGGCCGTACGTCTCCTCGCCAATACCCGAGCCCACGATCACACGCAAGAGGAACTTGTACTCCTCGTGGCCGAGGTTCTTGTTCCGGGCGATGATGTTTCCGGAGAATTTTGTGTCGATTTTTCTGTCGTCGGACGGTTTGTGGCACTCGTAGTGCACGAGGTAGCAGCACCGGTCTTGTCTGCGGTCATAAAGCTTGTACAAATTGTAAAAAAAGTAGCAGCAGCTGATTGCAAGGGCGAACATACAGACGAGATCCATTATGTCTGGATATATCGTAAAGGAGATCTATCTAAATGGTGTGGCGCTACTACTACTATTATATATGACTGAATGATTAAGCATTTATATAGGAAAGACATAAGGGGAGTTGTAATTGATCAAAAATTATATACTAAAACACCCGGTCACTATATTTACATGCATAGCTTTCAAAATTAAGTGTGAGTTGAGAGAAATGATATACTCCTATTAATTACTCCATCCACGCAACCAAATAAAATTTATAGTACTATATTTAAATATTCATGAGTTTGTATTCCATACTCAAACTAAAAGATGTTATTATTACCAAACGCAGTTGGCTTTAAGAGTATAGGGCTCTGGCATCTTAAGCAAAGATTTCGAGCCTTTTTACATTCAGAATTTTGCTCTGGGAAAAGCAACTCTTCAATGCACACTATATCCTCGAGGGATTAATATATAGCTCAAGGTGGCATGGGGATACCCGGTACACGCGGAAAAAATATGATATTGTTATTATCTAGTTTGACTAAAAATTGGAATTATAGGTACGTGTTATTCGGATTTTAGACAGCAGTGCACCTTGTTCGAAACTCACATTATTATTAAAGTCTAAAACCTAGGGCTAGCTGTTCATGCATTATGGAAATTTTCCAAATTATGAATTCGCTCGCTTTACCTGTATTTTATTAGCAGTTGGCGAAGGGTTTATATCAAGACATTTATTGTGACAGTGCTTAGAATAATCATTGAACTCATCAACCTCAGACATGATGATAGCCAGAGATGGATGAACCTAAAGACTTATTTGCCAATTAACCCTATCATCTCATCTGTCGACACGACACACTCCTAAATTTCATTTTCAACAGGATACATATATATGTGTGTGACAAGACACTCTTGAAGAATTAAAAACAAACAAATACAGATATACAGTACTAATGGCTGAAGGATGCATACATCGGCTGCGACTACAACATTCAACAACCCAAGCATGGTAATATTAAGCAATTAATAAGAAGAGGTTGGTACGGTGCATTTAATTGATCATCATATTATGGCTACAAATTGGCCAACACAACACCAGCATCATATATCGAAAACCAGCAGCTTCTTCCACCGGCCGGAAATTAAAGACCATGCATACATCAATAAATTTTAATAATATAATTTAATATTTTCTTTCAAAAAAAATATAAATAAAAATGCTTCAATGATAGTACTTGAAAGAAAGTGCAAGTTAATGAATAGGAGTACTAGGGGTACGTCTAGCGTGCAGGCCTACAGGAGTACAACTGTGGGTGGAGGGAGCATTTTTGTGATGTACACCAAAATTATGAGGGCTAGGGTTATTTTTATAATGTTTTTATTTTTTGACTTTTTTTTATTTTGAAACATTACACATCACAAAAAATGATGGGGACATTATCATTGTGTAGTCTACATATGCAGCTAACAAGTGTGACGGTACCAAAACTGAATTGGGAGTACTAGTACGGGATGCAAGAAATTACATTTTTATCCTTAATTATTAAAGAAACTCTAATGAAAGGTAAATTCATCCTAGACTATATATATCAATACGATACGAGGGGTTGGTGACTTTATATTCACAACTAGAAAATTTGTGAATTTGGTAGCTAAAACCGTGGTAGCTAACGAATTTTGATCACTAATATTGTGGTAGCTAACGAATTTCGATCGTAAATTCGGTAGGTAACCTCTTTAGTGATTAAATTTTACCAAAAAAAATTCAATCCTTAGGAAAAATATATATATATTTGTAGTGATTTTAGATGAATTTGATAGGCAAATGGAATATTGTTAATTTAAGCAGAAAAGATCTAGGGCTTCTTAAAGGAAGAGACCCTCTAGAAACAAATGTTAGGGTCAAGGACCCATGGTAAAACATATCATAATAAATGACCCTCATTAGTATTAAGTAAAGTATAAATAAAGCAAATTTAATTAGACTAATCTAATTTCATGGGAAAATACAAAAACACCCATTGGATGGGAAAATACAATTACACCCTCATATCTCAAATATCTCAAATGCCCTACACCCAACGTTCCATTCATCGCGATTTCATATTTTGCCCTATTATTCCCGCGATTGCACTGTGGAAGGCGGTGGCGGACGGATGTCGTACGGCGGAGGACGGCGACGAGGGCAGTGAAGCAGGCGTGGAAGGGTTGAAGAATCTAAGCTAGGGCTTATTAGAGTAAGTGGCTCAATGTTGTTTATTGGGTTTTTTTGTAGAATCGTATTTCATCGCTTGTGTAGGAGAGAAAGTGAAAATACTTCATTGTTTCATTTGCTTGTATGTTTGTATCAGTGTATAGTTTGAGATAGAATATCAAAGTAATGAATGTTATGATGAATGTTATACTGTGGTGAAGATATAGAATGTGATATATTTATCAAAGATGAATGTTATCAAAGATACAGAATGTTATACTGTGGTGAATGGTTTGAGATAGAATGTGATATATTTTACTTTATGATCGTTCATGGGATATTTATTTGATAGGTAGTGTGAAATCATTGAATGGTAATGTTGTTTTGTTTGCATTTATTGAAAAGAAAATGAGTACTAGTGGGGGGCATGGCGAAAGTAGTAGCTTTAGCTTACTCGTTATTTGTCAATATAATGATGAAATGTCTATAAAGAATGAGACGACGGTGAATGATGTGCATAGGGAGATCATAGACCGATGGCCAGATTTTGATCCTCTATTATACACTCTGAAATATGAAGCGCCCGGCGACAAGTTGCTTGTTAGAATAAAAACGGACAACGATATAAAATTGATTATTCAATATCACATGTTAGCGAATGTACATTTGTGCAATGTGGTAGCCAAGTCGAACGGGACACCAGAGAAGAGGAGAATGTATGATTTGTTGTATGCTTATTTCGTATAATTCATTTGGCATGTTAACAGTGGGTGGAATAACAAAGGTATGATGTTGTAGGGTGGAGGATGCATTGGAGTTCGAAAACCATGATGAAATGGCTTTGGTGAGGACGGAAGCAGAGGCTTTTGGTGGACGCTCTGGAGGCATTGAGCGCATTGAAGGAAAAGGGCAAACGTTTGAAAATGTTGAGCATTTTCGCCGCGTTTTGAGGACATTTTGCATTGCCACAAAGAAAGGGTTCAGATACGTAAAGAATGGGAAGAACAAAGTTATCGCGAGATGTACGGTGGAAGGATGCTGGTGGCGGATATATGCATCCTATCATATGTCGGACGAGACATTTGGCATTCGGACTTGTACCCTACAACATACTTGTGGAGTTAACCGTATAATGGATACAAATCATCCACAAGCCTCATCTAATAGGGTTGCTAATATGATTATGGATGAAGTGAGAACCGTACCGACTTATAGAGCTAGACAAGCAATGGATGATATGAAGATTCAATTTGGCGTAGACATACCCTACCAAAAAGCTTGGATGGGGACAGAAATAGCATTGAGAGAAATACATGGAAAAGACAAGGATTCATTCAATAGACTAAAGGATATGTGCCAAGCCTTGAAGGATTCGAACCCCGGTACTATTACCGCATTCGAGATATTTCCCGACACAAACAAGTTCCACCGGGCCTTTATTTGCTTGGGCGCGTGCATGCGGGGATTCTTGGTTGGAGCCGTCCTATTTTGTTTCTTGATGGCACACACATAAAGACAAAGTGGAAAGGACACGTTCTTGGGGCCATAGTGCCGGACGGAAACAATGGCATATTCACCGTAGCATTTGCAAGTGTGTGTTTAGTTTATGCATAAATATTTTGTTACCTTATGCATACGCAAGTTTATTTGGTATTTAATTTTCAATGTTTTGTAGTTGTGGACGGTGAGACCAACGAGAGCTGGGGTTGGTTTTGTCAAAAGTTGTGTGGAGCCATTGAAGCACAAAGAGAGGACTTCGATTTTCAGAAGCTCGTTTTGTTCATGGATAGGCACCCAGGGCTCCTGAATGCAAAAAGGGATGTATTCCCAACATGCTTGCATGCAATATGTCTACGTCATTTGATAGATAATTTTAAAACTGATGTACGTGTCCCATTTTAAAATATCAAAATAACTCGTGATGTTTATTGAATTGAATGGTTTATTTGATGCATGACGTGTACTTGTCGTAACAGGTGTTGTTTTCACATCCCCTGCACAATAAGATGAAATTGGCTAGCATTTTCCAGAAGGCGGCTAAATCAGTAAATGCAACCGACTATGTAAAGTGGATGAAGAAGATCTTTGATACATTTAAGGAGCCTGCCAAGGAATTCGTTGCACGTTCCCGTCCGGAAAGGTGGGCCAATGCATTCTTCCCGGGGATGAGATGGGGAGTGCTAAACAATAATGTGGTCGAGAGTTGGAACGAATGGATAAAGATTGCTAGAGGTCTCCCATCCACTGCCATGGTGGATTTGATTAGATGTAAAGTTATGACAATGGTGTATGACAGAAGGGACGAATCAGCTGGATGGTTCAAAGACACGTGTCCTAGAATAGAGAAAAAACTAGAAGCCAATTTGGACACGTCGAGGTCATTGACATGTGTTAAGTCAATGGCCGGATTGTACGAGGTGCGGGAGGGGTTAGCGAGGATGGTAGTTGATCTCAACAAACGGGAGTGCTCGTGCAAACAATGGAAAATCCGTGGTTATCCGTGTGCACATGCCATGATTTGCATTTCGGACATGCATGTCTCTCCCTACGACTACGTGGATCCTTACTATGGTGTTGAAATGTATCGTAAGGCGTACCAAGGTGCTATCTACCCCATATCTGCAATACACGAGGAAGAACCCATTGAGGAGGCGACCGACACAGTTCAACCCCCCGATGTTCGTTCACAGCCGGGGCGAAGGAAAACAAAACGCATCCCCTCCCAAACCAGTGGGGGTAGTGGGCACTGTGGTTTCTGTGGTTTGCTCGGCCACAACAAACGTACATGCAAGAACCCGCGAGTTTCTACGTAAGTTTTTGTGGGCATGTCCATTTTTTGTGGTTAATTCAAGCACATATATTGTATTGATTAAATTTTCAAGTGCAATGTAGAATTATTGGTAGTTGAAATATTTGGATGTTGGAGGGTGTTTTCTTTGTTGTCTTATGGATTTATGATGGTTTATGGTTTCGTTCGGTGATGCATGTTGGTATATAGGTTTACGTTTGACAATGAAATTGTGGTGAAAGATTAAACATTCATTTGGTAGCTACAAAGGAATGAGTAGTAACATGGCAATTTGTAACATGGTAAAGTGGTTAGTGAAGAACTGGTAAATAGGCTATGACAACAGTAAATATGGTACTAGGACGTTTATTGAACGACCGTCCACAATGAAAATACACAATCCTGAAGCATGGGACCTTCTTTGGACGGTTCTGGGAACTGTCCATGTAGCCGTCCAGAGCCTAGAATTCGGGGACGGCCAACGGACATTATTTGTTGACCGTCCCTGCACCGTCCCTAAAGGCCTGTGAAGCCACTGTGTCATTGGCACGGCTACAAGGACGGTCTCACGAGCGTTTTCCAACCGTCCCCATGGTTCTGCATGAGACAGATGATTAGGGACGGTCCTGGAAGGTTCAATACGGCCGTCCTATGGACCGTCCTTATGTTTTTAGAAAACAGAGTGTGCGGGACGGTTGGTGTAAGGACGTTTCTGCTACTCCGTTTAGAGAGAGTGTTATTTCTGCGGTATATTTTCCGTAGACTCTGGTAAATAATCTACGCTATATTAGGTAAATAATGTACATTGTGTAGTAAATCATATACACAGTATTGGTAAATTTTCTAATTATGTGTGGTAAATTATTTAGTACTTTAATCATATATTAATATAAACAGATTATTTAGTAAACAATATAACCCTTAAAAATAAAATTTCTATTATCTGAGAAAATTATTTAAATATTTATATTTTATGAAAACATAATTTTTTATACTTTGTAAACATATTTTTTTTCTTTTTAATTGTATATATTTATTTACTTATACTTTGTAAACATAATTTTTTCCTTTTTAATTGTATATATTTATTTACTTATACTTTGTAAACATAATTTTTTTTCTTTTTAATTATATATATTTATTTGAGTTATTTATTTACCCTAACCCTAGGGTTAGGGTTAGGGTTCACAGTTGTGGTAAGTAGTTAAACAATATTGTAGTAATCTATCATATAATAATGGTATACATGTAGTGTAGATATGGTAAACCACATTATTGAACGTGGTAAATTTAATCATTCGCGGGTTTGGGGTTCTTCAATGAGGATGATGTTTTGTCCATATTAATTATTCATTATTCTTTGTCTCAAATAATTAAAATTGTGACCTTAAGCATGCTTATCATGAACCAAAACGAATGTAAGCACATGATTGAAGCTTGCATATTAACATGTCCCATTGTATTGTATATTGTATGAGAATCCTATATATTGTCATACTAAAGTTCCAAATGTGTATTTAATTATTAACATGTTTGTGAAATCATATCAAGATATTGTAATGACGATTATGGCTCCTAAATTATATATTCCATCTTAGGTGCAGCGTGAATAATGTTAGAATGGCGTCGTATTTCTGAATCACGTTACACGTTTCACTAAATTGGCTAGAGGATACACAACGTACATAACTTTGATATTTTTACCAAGATCTATTGACTCGTGATCGCATTTGAGTGGATTATTTGGTGTGGTTTTATTGATATCCCTATAACAAGTCTCGAAAAAGTATATATTTTGAAATGTGGTAAACCAATCTTCATCCATGTGGTAACTAGATAGAACTCAATGATGGTAAAGATTTGATGAAAATTGGTAACGAATAAAGGATATTGTTGGTAAGGCATGAATTAAGTAAGTTTGAGGTTGTGGGGAACGGAGGACGGTGAAAGGGACGGTGAATCAGGAATGTCCCAAATGCGTTCAGACCAAGACCAAAAAAACATTTAAATAAATATTTTGAAGGGAAAAAATTTAACTAAAACAGTCTATTTATTTAAAAAACAAATTTTTAATTTAAAATTATTTTTTAAAAAATCAATATGTTTAAGTAAAAATTTGGAAATCTTATTCAATATGTAATTTAATTATAAAACTAAATGTAATTTGCATGGTAAATATTTATACTCATACGTGGTAAGTGTGTCTTGATATATGGTAATAAGTATGTGAAATATGGTAATTGTGTATTGAGAATTATGCCAAAAAATTAAATGCAGGGATAAAACCGTTCCCCCTCCATTCGCATGCCCTAGTTCATAAAAGTTCAAAACTTCTTCCCCAAATCTGCCCTCCACTCCGCTATTATTCTCCCTGAGATCGTCACCAATATTCTCCGTGGAACAAACTTCGGTGCAGGCGTATTCGAACTAGGTATTTTCTTCTCCCCTCTACGCATCTATTCATTCCCATTTTCGTGCATCTATTCCTGTCGCGCTATACTCCATTTTCTGCGAAAATTTATAGGTTTTTACCAAATCGTTTGGATGTTTTGTATGCTTTTTCTGTAATTTATGGGTTTGCAAAAAATTTGTGGGTTTGCGAAATGTGGTGTTCGATTAAATTTGTGAGTTTGCGAAAAATTTCTTTGATGGAGAGCAAGATCGAGTATTATATATCTAACCATTTTTGCATTGTGCACATGTGGTGTTCGATTAAATGTCTATGTCATCTATCGGTTGAAAGAATGTTATTTAGGTCTCCTAATACAAGTTTGTATTGCAGTGAAATGGGGCTCCTTCAGACATTGTTGTGTCTCACTTGGTTGATGGCCCCTAAGCACACTCGGCGCGGAAATGATGATGATGAACCGACTGTAACAACTAGAATGGGATTGAGACCACAGAAGCCTATTTCTAAACTTAACAAGAAAAGATTCTCGACGGATGGTGCGCAAGAAATGTACTACACCATGCATGGCCAACGAGCATATGTGGGTGAACGGGCTTTTAGAGAGGAGCATTTGTCGGATGATAGGGTGGCACCACTTGTGGATCTGTGGGGTTGGGGTAATCTTGCAGTCCAACCGGAAGGTACTACACCAGTGGACCTAGCGTTGGAAGTTTATGCCAATATACCAGATGCTCCTAGCATGTCGACAGTCTTTGTGCGTGGGAAAACAGTCGATTTCTCATCAGCAGCAATCAACGAGCATCTCGGCATACCAAACTAAGGGATTATCCGGATCCCCCCAGACGAGGTGCCAGTCGTACCAAACTGGGCTGTACTTTGTACGAAAGGGGAATTTCTACTAAACCCTAAAAACAACAAAGAATTCCGGACGAAGTGCTTGGATGCGCAGTGGAAGTTCGTAGCATGTGTTTGGAATGAACGTATTCGACCTACCGTTCGTGAGAAAATTGTCGCCCGTGATGCTTTCGATATGATTCATCACTTGGCATTTGGCGGTACGATTAATGTGGGGTCTTTGATCAAGCAGCACATGAAAGAAATAACAAATGATTCCTCTCTCGCCATCACACATATACATTTGATTTGGAGGATGTGTGTTGAAGCCGGTGTGGTAGTCGATAGAACCGAGGTAAGGTTGCCCCCTTTGGGGGCATTCAAAATGCACAAGTTTTCTGAAAGGCGAGCAGATATTCAGAGTGGGAGGGCTACTCCCGCTACAATAAATGAGAACGATGAAAGGGGTTTAATTCTAAATGTCCCACAAGCAAGAGACCCAACACCACCACCACCGGCTTCAGAAGGACAGAATGAACAACCAGCGGACATGGACACGGATCAACCCGCCCTCATGCCCCCGCCCTCGCCGTCCATGTGGTAATGTCATTTGGCACACAATATACATGTGCTTATCTCATGGACCAAAATGACTGAAATAATGGTTCTTTTTTAGGGTCTGCATTACGGACGGTCGGAGGACGGCCCTAGAGACCGTCCTTATAGTCGTCCGGTTAACATTCCACATCAGTTACAAACGGACGGTCCATGGACGGCCCACGAGACCGTTCGTTTAACCGTCCAGGTTGCTTATTGAAAAGCAGTGGAGAGACGGACGGTTCGCGGACGGACCGTCCGTTCACACGTCTTGGTCGCGGGACGGACCGTCCTATTTGACCATACCCAAAGGGTGTATTTCACCAAAACGAAGATATAGAGGTTTACCAGACAACATCCAGCAGGTTTACCGGACACCATACGGTAGGTTTACCAAAGTTCACCATATTTTTACAGCAATTATTTTTGTGTTTTACCGCAATTTTTTTGTACTTTACCAATATTTGTAGGTTTTTTACCACAAAAAAAGTATATGGGTTTACAAAATAACATTTGGTTGTTTTCTAAATTTATCAAAATGAAAAAAAAAATGGTTATTTACCATACCCAATTTTAGAGTGTTACAGGGTTCAAAATTTAAGGGTGTATTTGACGAAAACGGAGATATAGTGGTTTACCGGACACCATACGGTAGGTTTACCAAAGTTCACCATATTTTTACCACATTTGTTTTTGTGTTTTACCGCAATGTTTTTTGTACTTTACCAATATTTGTAGGTTTTTTACCACAAAAAAGTATATGGGTTTACAAAATAACATTTGGTTGTTTTCTAAATTTATCAAAAAAGATAAAAAAAAAATGGTTATTTACCATACCCAATTTTACCACATGTATTGTGTGTGATTTACCAGAATATTATTTTTCTTTACCAATATTTGTATGCATTTTACCACAAAAAAAAAAAAAAAAAAAAATTAGACATGGAACCACATTCTTACCACCTATCACAATATTTTTACCAAATAATTGTTCGTCCTTTACCAAACTTCTTGGATCATTTACCATTTCATATGCGTATCGGACGCATATGAGAACGGTTGCGATAGACCGTCCGCACACCGTCCAGAACATCCTGGAATTCACAGATCCCTCATGGACGGGCATGGGACGGTTCCTAGACCGTCCAATTGGTCGTCCTTCTCCATATTTCGATTTGGACGGTCCTGGTGAGATACAGACGGTCTTCACAGACCGTCCATCAACCGTGTGCATACTCCTGCATCCACCAACTTGTTCGGGACGGCCCAAAGACGTTTCTATGGACCGTCCATTTGGCCGTCCGAAGTTATATCTCAGGGAAAGTGTCCTGGACGGTCCGCGTACGTTTTTTTTGGACCGTCCTTATGGCCGTCCAAACCTTTACTAAACATGAAAATGTTCGGATCATATATATTATTCCATCCCAAGCTTTACCAAACAGGATTCATCTTCAATCTTCAATCAAATAAATACCATAATTTCATACATAGCTACACAAACATGAATCACTCCATTCATAAATACCCTAATTCCATACATAGCTACACAAAAACGGAAACGTCTCCACAAGGCCATTATCCAAATGAAATCCATCCAAGATGACCAAATGTATTATAGAAATAGGTAAATACACAAGCAACTCATGGTATGAAATTAACCGAGACATAGAAGTGCATGTGCATAATATGCTCTCAATCTTTGGATGGACATTGTTTTAGTTTCGTTCCAAAATTCAGGGTTGTCTCGTGCATAGGCTTCGCTCCATAGAACGACGTGCACACCGCAATCCATAGAACCCTCACTTTGTTCTCGACAAACTTTATCCACGATGTCTGGGGACATTCTTATGCCCCACATATTGCAACACGATGTTAAGAAATTTACCTACCACAAATAGCACAACACAATATAATTAATTCAATGTCACAACATATGCTTTCGTCCATACACTATTTTATAATTGAAGGGAACTTACAATCTTTTTTCTCCTTGTCTTCATGCGGGCATCCGTCCAATTTAATGAGTTCAGGCCATGGACCACACCAACCTCTACATCTAGAACCACCATGTACCAATAAAAAAGTGTTGCGTCATTTATCGGGCACACGATGTACTTTATTTGGCTTGAACCCTTCAACCCTTCAATCTTGCGGATCTGCTCACCACAAAACCCCACCATACGCTTTATGAATTCTTCACACTCAAGCTCGGTCCAACCCATCTTGTCCATTGGATAGTTTACGTGCATCACATTCTCAATATTTTGCTAAAACAAATTAAGCGACAAAATTAATCATAAAGACTTAGAAACCAACCAACTACAATATATAATAAATACACTCACTGTGGTCAACGTGCTCAAGAATACCGCACGACATGGGAACTCATACAACTTTTGGTAAGTGTCCGACTGAATGATATGTAGGCAACCATCGATGATAGTCCCAGATAGGGGCTGGTTCGTCAACAACTTAATCACCTCGGATATATGCACCGCAACGCCCTCTCCTTCGCACACAATCTTCCTACAGTTTCAAGATATAGAACACAAACAACACCATTGAAATGCAATGAATTATATTGGTAACTAATAATATGACACGATTTATTGTTTACCCTTTCATCTCGCCATCAATGAACCTGTCGAGTAGTTTCCTCCTCGCTTCATCAACTTCATCCCGCCCGGACCAATCTCGTCTCCCCTTGTGAGGTGCAAAGGCCTCATCCCCACTGGATGTTGTGTCCAAATCATCAACCTCAAGCTACGAAATTAAATAATACTCCCTCCGTCCCACAATAATGTTCCCATTTCATTTCTGCACACAATCCAATGCACTTTTTAAATTGTTAATATCTCAAAATATATACAAGTAGAAATTATGTAAAATATATATTATAAAACTATACGATTAGACGAATCTAACAAGACCGAACTCGACTATTTTTTTCAAATATATAATTACAATAATATCGAGTCAAAGTTGAACAATGAACAATGTCAAAAAGTCAAATGGGAACATTATTGTGGGACGGACGGAGTACCATATTAGCTTATAGGGTGTAATTAATCATGGATGTTGAATAATTAATCAAAACACAGTAGACGTCTTACCGGTTCTTGTGATGTCCCTCTTCCCGGTTCTTGTACATTCCTGGATCACTTTCTTTTTCTCTTCTGTGTAGTGAAATCCGAGTCCATCTTCTTCGGCCTCCGATCCCTCATATTTTGGACATTCTTCACCAACGATGAGACAAGCTTCTTGTCAGTCTGTGGAACGAACTCCTCATGTCTTTCATCCCTGGCATCGTCCTCCTCCTGCCTTTCATCCCTCGTCTCGTCCTCCTACTTGCTATCCGCTACATTTTCCTCGGATCCCTCTTTAATCAGTCCTTCATTCTCATCCACATTCGCTAGCAAAACCGGCACTTTCTCATTAACTACCGCATCCACACCCGTCATATCCACCTCTTCCAACCTATGGTCATCCCCCATCACTCCAAAATCCTCATCAGCTGTAACCTGCTCTTCTTCCCCCTCCTCCTCCACATTTCGTTCCAACACACCCACCTCCGGTTCCTTTATGTAGGCAACCAACATTTTTTCAATACTAACTATGTCATTATAACAAAAACTATAAAATAAAATTAAATTAAATCTTGAATTCAACATACCAACACCCTTGGGGGCTCACACAACATCTTCTCCACTTCCAATGGGATAAGCCTCACCATATCATCGGCCATCACCTCCCGTAACTGTTGCCGACATCCTTCAATCTTCCCGCTTTTGTCAACCCATCTCGTAATCCTTGGAAATCTCACAACATCGATTGGCTTGCCAAAATTTGGCATCCTCTCATAAAACCATGCCTGCAATTACATATGATAATCAACAATGCCGGGGTTAGCTCCACATCACTAAATAAGTAAGCACCAGTATTAGTTCTATGACTACCAAACTTACCAATAGACCCACAGTACAACCGCTCACATATGAGGATCTATACTCCACAAATCCTATCATGGACTCGACCGAATATGAGTACACAGCCGGTCCCCAAGCATACTCCCCCAAAATAGTTGTATCCTCAACGTAGTGCCATAGGTACTTAGGCGTCGTGTACCCGATGGTGGAAACAATAGACAATTAAACACCAACAATGTATACAAGCTTGCATACTCCCCGGGACTGCACCTATCATTGCCCTCCGCTTCTCCGGCCCAATCCACACACCTTCCGTTGAAGAACTTATTCGATATATTCTTCGGATTGTGCTCCAGCCTCTTGTCGACATGATGTCCTGCGTGCCTCAAGCCAAACACCAATGAAAACTCACGAGCACAAAACTTTATACTAATGTCATTGCCCACTACAAAGCTTCGCGTAGCCGGACTAAACATTTCTAGGAGCGCTTGCAGGCGTGGGAGAAATGCACTCTCTTTGCTCACCTTTGTCAGATGGCCAAATCCGGTGTCCTCTATTGCCTCTCCTTGTTGTACCGACCACCTGATCTCCACCTCTTCCAAAACTTCTCGTAGGTATTTCGCACAGCAACGAGGAGCTTGTATTTTTCTTTAATTCGAACCACCTATTCATAAATACATGAAACCATCATTCAACAATGACACGAAAAACCAAAACGTTATAGAGAAAGTCGGGTAACTATACAATCTGGGATTTTGCATTATTATCATAAACATCACATTAAAGCTAGCGAAAACTGTTGCTTACTGGTAGTATTACATACTTGTTATGTCAAACAAATACTAACATATAGGCATATAATTTAATTTGTTTCCTCAGATATGACAAATGTGAATCAAAAATGAAGCCGCTATTTGGGATGTACCAACCACTACAATCTGATGTGCATATCCTACAGGAAGACAAGACATACTACCTAAAGTTAATGTCTTTGCTACCTTAATTCCTACGGGATGTTTGATCTTTCAATACGTGTTTCAGGTAGTTGTTAGAGCCCTTGTGATGAAGAATGAATATCTCAAAAACCAATAAGAAGAGGTAGGTACTATTCCTATAGGCAAAACATAAAGCATTAGTAACCTTGCTTCAACATCAGGAAAAGAGAACAGGTATTTGTTTGACAAGGAAGACATATACTACTGTACAAGAAAAGATAAGAAACCAAAGCAATTCGCAATGCAGAAGCCTGGAATAATTGGGATATACACAAGGATGCCATAGTACTACTAAACTGCCTAATAACCAATTCAATCATTTCATCGAACACATTATGTGCGGAATACATTCACAAACCTAATCACAAGATTCAAATTTCACTTTCCCCCAATTCTTCAAATAAACAAAAATCAGACAATTCTAACTAACTTCAATTGAAATTGTTATCTTAGATATCACACAAACACCTTATACACAAAACCAAATAAAATGAAGATCAACACCGTACCTGGACCACCTCCGTCGGCCTCTTCGGTGGGAGCGGTCTTCCTCTTCGGCGGCATTGAGGATGCGGCTTGCGGTCTTCTTCTTCCTCTCTCGTAAGGTCACCAAGTGTTGCTCCTTCTTCTTTCTCCTTTTTCGGTTTCTCTCTATGGTTTCTCTCAAGCTCTCTCTTGCGCTCGATGCTACGGTTTCTTCTTCTCCCTCCCTTTCTCCCTTGCTGTTGAGTTTTCGAATTTTAATCCGTTTGTGTTTAAAGTTTAATTGAATTAGGGAAATATGGGGAGTGTGAAGAGGGAGTCAAACTTGTGTTGGGGTCCTAAAGTCTAATTTTTTTTAAGGGGTCTTTTATAAATGTAAACATGGGAAAAGAGTCCCTTGACTCTAATTTCCCCAAAGATCTAAGTGTTATGAATGCATGTATGTTCATTTAGGCGTCACAAGAAGGACGACCGCTTCATTAGACGTGTCAAGACGGGCTGGTGGGGCGACACAGGCTAAGCCTACTCCAGCCCACCATTTCGCAGGCTTAGACGGACTGGGCCCACGGCAGGGCGGGCTAGAATAACCTCAACCCAGACCAACCCACCGACGGGTTGCGGGCCAGACGGGCTAGCCCGCGATTTTTTTTATCTAATTAATAAATTAATTTTTAATTATATAATAAATTGTGGTATATTATTATTTATCCAAAATTAAATACATTATCTAATTTTAAAATTAAATATATTTTTAATAAAATCTTAAATAATTTAGCTTAATTTTGTATAGTATTCTTTTTGAAAAAAATTAGTTGAAAAGTAATGTTAAGTAGCTCATGTCATATAAAGTGAGCTTTAAAATTATTTTAATTTAATTTAGTTAATATAATTCAATTTATATTTTTTTTAAAAATTATAAATTGAAAAAAATTATAAATTGAATTATGTTAACTAATATCAAATTAAAATATATGATTTTAAATAATATTCAACTAATCAATATTCTTACAAATACATATGTTATTTAGATTTTCATAACAAACTTTATAAAAAAATTAAATAAATTAAAATTTTGGCTTAGCCCGCGGGCTGGCCCGCACCCACCGCGGGCAGCCCAAGCGACGGCGGGTTCAGGCGGGCTATCCCATTGAGGCCCGCTTCCAAACGGGTCTTTATTTATTCAGTCCAACCCACAATTTTGGGAGGCGGAGACGGGCTGGCCCAACGGACCATGCCCATTTTGACAGCTCTACGACTTCATGCAGTGGTCAAGGGGTTGCAATTTGCAACGGAATAAATTACTATGTTGCAATTTGCACATGATGAATTTATGTTTTCTTTAATTTGCTATTTGAGACGGTTTTAACGAATATATTTCTATCTTAATTTGACACAAATTTTGTGAAGAAGTGTTATGTCATTATTAAACTATTACCGCAATTTTTTCATTCTATATATTCTTTATTATAATAATCTAATTTAATTCAATTTATTTTATTATACCATTCTATTTTTAAGATATACTATATTTTATTATATTACACATAACACACACAAACACACATATATCTATTAATACATGTAGAAAAAGAAACCAAACAAAAAAAAAAAAAAAAAAACATAACATAATGGTTCAATTGACAAAGTGACATGTGTATATATGGCTTATTTAATTTGATGACAAGCGTTGGAGTCCCATCCTTGGTACTAAAATGAAATACGGCCAAATGATTAATATTATAAACTATTTGTAACCATTTACGACAAAAAAAAAAAAAAAAAAAAAAAAAAAAATCGTCACAAATTCTGTTATTAGTTGCAATTACATTTTTATCGCTAAATTAATCGTTATTTGCAATGTAATTTTTCTAACCATTTTATCTGTTAAAATTCGAATCAATCATATATCTTCCCTGTGTTTGCATTTCAAAATATTCACATTTGTATCGGTATCCGTATCCTATACATCCATATTCATTGTGAATTCGAAAAAAAATATTAGGATAGGTTCCTTGGGAAATTGTTTGGGTGCTGGCGGCCTTTAGGTGCTGACACAATCAAAAGTGATGGCATGTGTATATAAAATGATGTGTGATTATCAAAAAGTGATGGAAGGAGGTTACGAAACAAAAACTAATAAAAAAAACAAACTACCGTCTATACATCACTTTATAAGACTTATACATCACTTTACAAAAGGCTACACATCATTTTTAGCGCTACCTGCACCTGCTGGCAATTGTTATGTCATTACAGAAACCGGATTGGATTCCTTGTGCAATACTTTCTGCCGGTATCCATAGCATTTTTACCCCTAGACCAAAGTATAATTTTTCCGATATTTAATAGTTGAAGTATACTTTTTTCTAATAAAAAAAATTACATATAAAAATTAAAATATATATAGAATAATTCAGATATATTTTTGCAAATTGTTATATATATATAATTAACACTGTGGAACAATTATGATGCTTCCAAATTTTTGGAAGCACGGTAAAGACACCAATCTCATCCGTTGAATTAAATCTAATGGCTATAAATAAAAAATTGTAAAATTATAAAAAAAATGTGTAATAGTTTTTACATTTACCATGTCGCTGAATATACTATACTATGTCGCTGAGATATGCATAACATGTCGCTGAGATATGCATAACTGTCGCTGAGATATGCATATATGTCGTTGAAATATACTATAGCATGTCGCTGAGAAAAACTATAACAAGTCACTGAATTGCATAGGCCATGTCGCTGAATTGTGAAGGCTCCATCACTGAGATGCGTTCAAATGCATAGAATCATGTCGCTGAAATGTATAAAATTGTGTCACCGAAATTAATACAATAATGTCGCTGAATTGCATAGGCCATGTCGTTCAATTACATAGGCCATGTCGTTGAATTGTGAAGGTTCCATCGCTGAGATGCGTTTAAAATTCCAATGAACTTCAAACGGCTCTAACTTCAAACGTGGCTGAGATGAACAGAATAGTGTCGTTGAATTGCATAGGCCGCGTCGCTAAATGGATTGACTCCGTTGCATAGTTGTGTACGTCATGTCGCTGAATTATATAACTTATGTTGCGAATTCAACAAATTAAATACCTAACAAGTAAATTATGAAACTAACCCTCCAAATAATTTTAACCATTGGATGATAAAATGGATCAACGGCACACGATCTCATTCCGCACCGTATGATATGGAAAAAATCCGCATAGCAACATGTGTGTTAATACTATATCATTCGTTAGCCCGAAAAAAAAATGCTCTCCAAACACTTGGCAACATAAATAAAAATGCATGTCCATAAATTACTGTTACGTGGCAACATAAATAAAAATGCATGTCCATAAATTATCTTTAAGTGACATGTAATCCAAACACTTGTCTTCATGTTATAGTACATGGCTTGTACCTTTGTACTTATAAATAAGCATGAATGAAATGAAAATATGGTGTTTTGGCTGCTCATGGTTCTAATCCATGTTTTTCTCTAGTTTTTCCATGTCTATTCACTATCTCTAAACCTACACACTACATATATACTTATGGGTATAGATACGTCTCGCACATATCTTACATTTATAAATAAATATTACACAACACGTTATCAGCACGAGTAGCTCTGTCGAGGTGCTGTTGGAGGAAGATTTAAATCTACCAAAATTATCGGAGGTATACTTATGAATTTACTAATTTCAATTTTATTATTACGACTAACTTTGCAGGATTGAATTTGGTGTCCATGTATTGGACGAGTAATGCACAAATGCATTTGGCCTAAATGTATGAGCCTTGGAAAGTGGTATTGTTGTGATAGAAACATATCACACTTGGCTTGAGGAAGAGATTTGAGTTATTGCCCAGAATCAAAGGAATTGTGGCACGAATCAAGTCATTGTATAAAGACAAAATTTTGTCAAAACCCCAAAACAAGGGAAACGGGAAACCCCAACAGAGAGAATATATGTGCCCGGTTAAACCGGATGACCTTTGAAATACCAAAGTGGTATAAAATGGCTATTACGCCTATATATGAAAAGGGCTATTGAAAGTCCAATAAATTGTGAGAAAAATTATATAGTCAATAATGAATGTTGGTTTTCTTAATTGGATAAAGCAATGAAATATTGCTGAAATATTCCGAATTCAAGCCGACAAATGCTTGCCCTCTCTAAAGGAGAATATGACAAAATATAAATATCAGAGCGTGATTATGATGTGCCAAAAGGCAACATATTATTGAAATCGTAATCGGAAATTGAACCGGGTTAGATATATTGGCAAAATAAAAATACGAATTCCCCGCAATTAATTAAATATATGGTATAACCACAAAAGGCCTTATAAATCACATTAGTGGTTTAATACCACTGTACCAGAAAGTACATATCATGATAAAATCATATCATTGTGATATCAAAAGCCATTGAACATTTAAATGACATCTAGCTAGACATGTGGCTTGTTTAAATGAAAGGCCTTAAGGTTGAAACAAATCGTATTGATCAAGATGATTGATGTGATAATAAAGTGAAATATGTATCACGTGTGTGGACTTAAATAAATTTATTGTGCACATATTGGTGCCAAATGAAATGAAAATTCATGTTTTTACTCCCCATTATAACCCCCTTGCAATTTGAATATTTTGTGTATATAAATTATACACTCGTGCCTGTCTTCTTGGAAAGATAAATGGATCCCAAAATAAAATGAAGCCGAGGATGATGCCTGCCTCATCCACGGTGCAGCTATGCACGTTGTATTGAAAAGCAAAAGCTATAACCCAACTGAAAAAGGAAAAGCTTACTGCTAATAAAATCAGTGGAAGTTCAAAAGAACTCTAGAAGAGTCATTGTATATCTCCTGAAAGAGAAGAAAAATTGTGCTTGAATATGCACTATTCTCGAGAAAATCTCGAAAGAGCTTACTAAGCTTCAGTGATATTCGGAAAAATTCATATCATTATGAAATACAGAATGAGGCAATAACATTATTTCTTGATTACTCAGATTATGATGCAAAGAAATTAAAAGAAAATTGCATCAATATCCTCTGGCATATACTATACAAATTAAAGCTGAGTACCGTTGAAATATATCATGTGGTAGACCTGAAGTCTACTCATAATTTTCTTACTTGGCACAATCAGCTTGGGCATCCTCCTAAGAGCATCATGCTGGGGTGAATTATTGGAAATTCAAATTCAAATGAATCTATATGCGTTGCTTATAATTAAATTGTGAGCACAATGACATCCAATAAAGAAAATAAGATTGGATAGTGTCATTGGATTTTAATTGCGTGCAAGCCAGTCCTGGCCAAAATATATACCAAAATAAGTAATAATTAAATTGCACGATAAGGTCAAAGTTACCTACATCATTTTGGGGACATGCTATATATGTAGCAACGCTTATGAAAATAAAGCCGACTGATTGTCATTAATTCTCTCTCACTAACATTGACATAAGCCCAATGTTTAGTAAATTAAAGTATATCTGGGTGTGCGATATAAGTCCCCCATTATGCCACCCTAATTGGGATCCCAAGGACGATTGGGTAGACATATGTCGGATATAAATCACCATTAATAAATTATATTTGGTACCAAAGTATGTTGATTTTATATATGATTTGCAGATTATTATTTTCCGACATTAGGGGGAGATATGGATCAACCGAAAATATATTATTGATCAACCGAAAATATATTATTGTGACTGAAAATAACTATATTGCATAAATTACAAAACAAGCGTATCATATAACTCTAAAAGAATTACTAAATCCCGCATATCGGCATTACCCAAGGAAAACTTGTTGCCCTAGTAAAATAATTGTGGCACAAGATAATCACTTGGTTCCGATTATGTCCTGAATGGACCAATTACAAACGTGAAAAATGAATATTTTGCACGCTTGAAGTACGGTAAATCATCTGGTTCCAACTACAAAAATCCTCGATGTTTATAAATTTTAGAAAGTGACGAATTGTTGAAACAAGCTCTACAAAAGAGCAAATTGCTCCAAAACAGCAGGGCCCATACCTTAAAAATAATGAGATCTCAATCAATCGTCACAAGCAAAGATATTTGGAACCCATATTGCAAACCTAAATCGGTTGATGAATGTCGGAAAAATAAAATCTTGACTCTATGTGCAATTTGAATGCATGTTATTTACTAGCCTCAGTGAAAGCCTAACAAAAGAAGGCTACATAAATCGCATTGAGATTGAAAGATATAATTTACTATCTTCAAAGGATGATAGACTTGGATTTATTATATACAATTCTTCATATGATAGAAAAATAAATTACAGTATCGTCCGGAAGATAAATATCCCCCAAATTATCCGTTATGAAGTTAATATGCACTACTGAAAGGTAAAAAATGAATTTGAGATCTATGATTTGGTAAAACTAAATTTTGCCTTGGTTTGCAAATTGGGTGCATCCACTACCTGAAAAGGTGTTAAACAATTCCCAATAAAAAAAAAAGGGATATCCGCTAAATGCTTAATGCTCGGCCGAGCTCATGAATCGATAAAGGGTCCATTTAAATGAAAATAATAAAATAAAGAAATATTTTGTCCAAAAGGACTATATCTTAGCGGATTTATTACCAAGGCATTGCCGATAGCAAATTTTGTGAAATTACAAAAGTAAATCGACATGCATCGGCTCGAAGGAAGATCTCACATGAAATTCAAGTCAGGGGGAGAAACACCCAAATATCTCAAATGAAGTCGAAATCAGGGGGAGAATTCAACACGAGAATATTGTACTCTTTTTCCTTCACTAGGATTTTTTCCCACAGGGTTTTTTTCCTAGTAAGGTTTTAACGAGACATATTCTTTGTGTATGGACATGCAAGGGGGAGTGTTACGTGGCAACATAAATAAAAATGCATGTTCATAAATTATCTTTAAGTGACATGTAATCCAAACACTTGTCTTCATCTTGTAGTACATGGCTTGTACCTTTGTACTTATAAATAAGCATGAATGAAATGAAAATATGGCTTTTTGGCTGCTCATGGTTCTAATCCATGTTTCTCTCTAGTTTTTCCATGTCTATTCACTATCTCTAAACCTACACACTACATATATACTTATGGGTATAGATACGTCTCGCACATATCTTACATCTATTCTACTATATATAAAAGAAGGCCAAAAATTTTTTCAATTGTAATTGGAATTCTCACCGTTGGATCGTATTCTAATTTTGTTTGTGGCCGTCGGATCACGATGTTGCTATCTTCTTTTCTTTTGTTTTCTTATCGATTACGCATTTGCCGCTTCGGAACAGCTTCGGTTTCCTTCGTCGTACGCTCTCCTGGGTGCTTCATCTGAAAGCGAGTTCAGTCGCCTCCGATAACAGGTATACGATTGTTCTGCAGGTGCGACACCGCCGCTGCAGACACGTGAAACGCAAAACCTAGCGACAGAGCGGGGTTCATTTGCGGCTGAGAGAAGTCTGAAATCGCCACCGTCGTTCGCCCTAGGTATGGCGCTGGGATCTCTCTCACCCTCTTGCTCGGCTCCTCCTGTCTAGTTCCACCCTCACCAAAGCCATATGTGTGTGTACAACGCATATTAAGGTGGAGTTACTCGACGCTCCTTGCTTCTCGCTACTCAGTCGCCCTGCGTCTTCTTTTCTGATTTTTCTTAATTTTCCTCTTCCATTTTGCGATTCCGTCGATCCCTGTTCCCAACAATTGTTAAGGCGCTGCTTAGTATTAGTTAAAATTATTGGCTTCCTTTTCCTTATAAAAGCACACTACACGGCACACTCATCCCCTCTCTCTCTCTCTCTCTCTCTCTCTCTCTCTCTCTCTCTCTCTCTCTCTCTCTCTCTCTCTCTCTCTCTCCCTCACCCACGTGTTTCTTCAACTTTTCTGTTTCATCAACTCCCCGATTCGCTCTCACCTTCGAAATATCGCACAATTTTACTCTTCGATCACATCACGTCAATGAATTGCCTCCAGAATCTCCCCAGGTTTTTCTTCATTTTGCTTTCTTTTGTTTCTGTCTTTATAGATTCTTCGAATTTGTTGTTCTCAGGAGTGTTGTTATTGTTAGGTACTCAGCCTTGCCTCCGCGAAGCTTGAAAGGTGACTCTGGAAAGGCTCCGTGTGCTATCAATTTACTGGTGAGTTTAATGCTGATGTCTCGATTGTTTGTGTTGTTCTGCTTTTTATGTTTGTTCGTTTTGTTCAATTATTTTGAATTTAGAGGATGGTAAGAGGTTTGGCGGTATCTCCAACTCCTAGCATTGTTGCTAAGGTAAAATATCTGTCCTAATTTGATTTGCTTTCTGTTAAAATTATTTGGTCGAATTCATTATCCATGTAGGAGTATTTTGGAGTTCTATCGGTTTTGAATGGCTGCTGTTCAGCAAATCTCAATTCTGTTTGAAAATTATATATTGATTTGTGACTGAGTAGTTTATAAAGTGTTCACTTATAGTGCTTGCTGATAATTTTTGTGTTATTTGGAGAATGGGGAAGGAGTGGAGATGGATTGGTGTTGTCTACTGTGTACAGTTATATGTTTGTATTTTTAAATTTTAGAGTTGCACTTTAGATATTTTGTTTTATCAAGGAGCCTCCCTGCTTCATTTGTTCATGATTGTATATATAAATTGTGTATGTACAGTTCTATATCTGAACTGTTACCTTTTCTTGAATATTTAGGCCGCATCTGGTTCTGCACAAAGTATGGAGAATGAAACTACTAAGGTTGATGAAAAATCTGAAACATACAGTCAAGATATGACTGCAGCTATGGGAGCTGGTATGTGCAATATTTGTCTACTGGTAATTGTTAACTTCGCAATGTCTCTAACTCTATGTATTCTGCTGTGGATACCAACAGTCTTTGATTCTTTGTTGCTCTGCAGTTTTTACGTTTTAATGACTTATTGATTGGCATTTATCTGTTCATAAAATGACGTGGGTGAGGATGTACAACTGCCCATGGAGAAAAGGGATTCTAAAAAAATAATTTATACCTTCTTTTATGTAACTCCAAAATATGCATTGGCATACATGCAAATGAACAGGCCTCTTGCCCCGCTGCTTCGCTGTTGGACTGCTCTGCCGTTTTCGGCCACAGATTATTCGAAACTCTTAAAGCCCCAACGCAATTGATTCCGTCCCCGCTCTATTTTCTGGATAAATTCTTTTGCAGATCATTGCAGTATCTGTTTGGGTTTTTTTTTATTGGATTGTGCTTCTGATTCTGGTTCTCGAGGTTGCTTACTGTTAAAAGGGGTTTTGGGTTTGATTAGGGTTTGGTTTGTTTGAGTTTCATGTTTGTGTGAGTATTATTGAAAGGCTATATATATGTTCTGGTGTTCTCTAGGGTTTTTGTGTATGGTCGTACTTCTGGTTTATATTTTTGGAATTAAGGGATGTCTCGGATTTGGTTTGAAATTGTGGTTTTTGCTTTTGGTGTTTGTGTCTGATGTGCTTGATTTGATTTCTTTGTTGTCAGAATTTTGTGAGGATATATATAGTGTGTTGTAAGGTTTGGGGTTGATGGCTGTGGAGGAATTGCTTGAACTCAAATTTAGGCTTGCTGATGGTATGGATATTGGGGCAAGCAAGTATAAAACTGGTGCGAGCTTATTGCCAATCCACCAAGGCTGGTGGTGGTAACTTTGCCTATACATTATGTTCTCCCTTCTTGTGTGAAATTTCATGTTTGCTACAGCGCGATCTTATTGGCAATCCACCCAGGCTGGTGTAGGTACTGGAACCCCTCATCGTTCCTTGAGTTGTTTGATTCTTGCCTTTCCAACTGTGGTTCATGTGTTGTAGCTGCACTGGGACCATCTGTGAAAAACTGTTGCCAGAAGGTTCATTAACCTTCACTGGAGCAGAAGGAACGGTACCATTTGCTTCTTGATCTGGGTTTGAGTCTATTTCAGTTGTTTTGGTTGGACTTGAATTCATCTCAGCCCCTAATGATGTCTTCCCAACATTGATTGACAATGCAGGAAGCTCGGGAGAGGCTTGACGGTCTTGTGGAGGTGGTATGGCCATATGGCACTCAGGCGTGCATGGTGGAACACTCGAATCAGAATCTCCTGGTGAGGCCATTGTTTCCATATCAATGAATCTTGAAGGCAAATGGGGAAATGTCTGTTCAATAATTTCAGGTGGAAGATTTGGTGCTCTTTTTGATGATGATCCTAGACAGTGGCGGTTATATGCAGATTTCATTGGGAGCGCTGGAAGGTTTGCATTATTGTTCTTAATGGATTATCATCACTGTAATCTGTTATATAGAATGCCTTAATGTTCTTAATTGCTCATTATCTCGTGGTGCAGCATCTTCGATCTCAGTACCCAGTTATATCCTGCTTATTTTCTGCAGTTGGCATCACTAGGAAATCTTGCTAAGGTAAAGTGAGTTAGTAATGACTATTCTCTCTCTTACAACAATCTTAAACAGAGTGTGCATCCAAATAATTTTTTTTTAAAAAAAAAATCCTAAATAGGGTGACTTATACTGGATATTTTTCTCCAAGTTGGGGTACATAAAAACATTATTGACATTAAGAACACTGAAGTCAAATGGATTTGGATGTAGTGCTGGAAATACACTGAAGTCTAGAATGTTGTAAGAAATGTGATAGTGTTGTTTATCCAATGACTGTGTTGTTTCTGCAGGCAGTGGGAAGGGGCCTAAGAGATCCTTCATTTCGTGTTATTCAAAATCATTTTGCAATCTCCGGAAATCTGGGAGATGTATCAGCCAAGGTAAGGCTAGGTTTTAGTTTTCCGCCTTGTTGGATATTTTTAAATGCGCATCAATAGTTGAAATTCAAGGGATTTCCAGTTATTGAAGAATTTGTCTTTAATGTTTGGAATTGATTCTGTATATTGAAACTCAATTATAATTGAGTTATGAAAAATCCTGAACTCCTCTATCTAGCTTTTGGTTATATTTTTTGTGATTGAGATTCTGTTTTTATATGCGCCTTCAACATGGAGTCAATACATTCACAGTTTCATTGTAATATAGCAATAGCTATATTCAGCATATAACAAACTTTTTTCTTGACCTCTGGCCATAAACTTTTACATAGTTTATGAAAATTTGCATTCAATCTTAGCAGGAAGAAGTGTGGGAAGTGACTGCCGAATTGGTTAGCCTTGCTTTAGGCATATTCGCTCTGGTATGTTAAGAGCAATCTCTCTATTCTGTTCTTTCCTGTGTAGAAAACAGTCAAACACTATTCATCCAACGACCTTTTCATAGCTTAACCAGAACCAACATTTAGGATACACCTGAGTGATATGCTGAATTGGATTCTTAACCGTTGGATCAGTATTCAATTTTAATTATGGCCCTTGGATTCTCAATGTTCTCAATTTCATTGGTTCCTTTGATGCTTTTTGGGTACTGTGGTTTTCTGTCTGATGTTTCCGAGCTTATTTCGGTAAATTAGAATTTATTCAGTAACTTCATCTCTTTCTTTTTTGTTATGGCGGTTCATCCTCATTATGCTTGAAGTTCCCTTGAGCGTTGGGTTCCTTTGAGCATTTTCTTCTAGCGAAAGAGATTAAAACATCAGAACTAACTAATATAGAGTTTTATGCTTAGTGTGCAATGTCACCCATGTGCAGCACAGCTCACAGGAAAATATATGCCATTCAATCAAGCTGAAGTGTTGTAAGCATAAAATGCAGTCAATGTCAAAATTTAGAATAGCGGCGGCCAGCAGCAATGGATACTGTTTAACTTCATGTTTAAATTCCATTTTTTACCCCCCCTCAAATCTAGAGGAACCATTTGATTCCGATATATATATATATATATATATATATTTTAATTGTATTTCCGTTAACAGATGAACACTGCTACAGCTGTTAAGGATGTAAGGAAGGAGGTGAAAATACTGAGAGCTTTGACAGGTCATAATAATCTGGTACAGTTTTTTGATGCATACGAAGACCATGACAATGTTTCCATAGTGATGGAGTAAGCATCCTAACTTAGACACATAAATTGTCTGGACACTGTTAGTTTGATTAAAGCTCTTTAAAAGTATCCAAATGTCTAACACTGTCATATCATTCCTCAGGTTATGTGATGGGGGTGAGCTTCTGGATAGAATATTCAAGGTACTTTTTATCTTAAAAACTAGGATTTCTCCGTTGTTCCTCCGTGCAATTAGTTATCGTATTTTCTTGACTTCTTTAACCTTGATTTCTGAAGTAACAATTTTTCTGTTTTTGGGTACTATTGATCTACTTGTATATTTCATTTTCAGGGGTGGAAAGTATACAGAAGATGATGCAAAGACTGTGATAATGCAAATATTGAATGTTATTGTGTATTGCCATTTCCAAGGGGTTGTACATCGGGATCTTAAACCTGAGGTATGAGCAGTTAAAAATGTTTTTTTAGCATGTTGTTTTTTTTCCCCTGTCTATTTTAGCATGCAATGTGAATCAGCTTCTTCTTGAGGTCCATTTTCACCCTTGTTTGATATTTGTTTCAGAATTTCTTGTTTAAATCAAAAGATGAAAACTTGACATTGAAGGCCATAGATTTCGGCCTATCAGATTTTGTAAGACCGGGTTTGTCCTATTCAGTTCATTACATTGAGCCACTAATCTTTGTGCTTGTCGTTACTCGTTACAGTGTAAACCAGTATAGTGATTTTTATATTCAATTCTCTACAGATGAACGACTTAATGACATTGTTGGCAGCCCGTATTATGTAGCACCTGAAGTTTTATAAAGGGCATATAGTACTGAGGCCGATGTTTGGAGTATTGGTGTAATATATACATAATGTTATGCGGGAGCCGCACATTTTGGGCTCGAACTGAATCTGGCATCTTTCGAGCCGTAGTAAAAGCTGAACCAACTTTTGAGGAACAACCTTGGCTAAACCTCTCAGATGAGGCCAAAGATTTCTTCAAGCGATGTGGGTAACCTTTTTGTTGGATACATGAAATCCAATTATTGACTTTTGATTTTAAATAGACTCATAATATTTGGGTTTACCCCTATCATGATCCGGAATACTTACAATGTAAACTTTCCAATGGATATATGGCTACTCAAACACATGAAAGTTTATATGGTATCGTCTCCCCTCCGGAAAGCTGGTTTTACGGGTCTGTGCTCCAGTATCTGATTCATGTCAACATATTAACCCTCTGATATCTGTCACATTTAACTCTTATTTGGTTCAATTTGTGCATGCTTTATCGAAAACACTCATAGCGGATGAACTTTTCTACCTAAGGGAGCAATTTACACTGTTGGAACCAAACAAAAATGGTTGTATCAGTCTAGATAGCATCAGAGTGGTCCTTAGTTCGCTGACTGTATTTGCTCTACGTTTGTTTGAATA
This sequence comes from Hygrophila difformis, assembly GCA_030278955.1. Classification (NCBI taxonomy): domain Eukaryota; kingdom Viridiplantae; phylum Streptophyta; class Magnoliopsida; order Lamiales; family Acanthaceae; genus Hygrophila; species Hygrophila difformis. The sequence continues at coordinate 1,990,685 of JAOANR010000004.1, forward strand.
TATACCAGACTGAGATTTTCTGTTCCTTAATCAGGCCTTCAACAAATATGCAACAGAAGCGATGAATGAGTTTTGGATTTTTTACTTTCTTGCTTCAGTGCACATTTTAACTCAACTTGTTTACTTTAGTTATTTTATTTCTTTGTATTATTGAACTACTCCATTTTTTACTGCAATAGCTCAATGCGATACAATATAGACGAATGGATTTTGAAGAATTTTGTGCTGCCACATTAATTCTCTATTAGTTGGAAGCTATCGATCGATGGGAGCAATATGCTCGTTGTGCCTATGGAAAGAAAGTGAAAACAAGAACAGGTATAAACACTTTATCTTTTACAGTATCATTCATCATGTCTTCAATATGCTTGATGAAATGCTTGAGTTGAAAAACCTGTTATGCTATGAGATAGCAAACATGAAGCAGGCAATGCTAATGCTCATTGATAATTGCTAGAAAAAGTGTGATATCATAGGTTTGTTTATTTTCTTGATAGCCATCTTTTCAACTTTCATATGTTAAAGATAAATATCAATATACTTCAATTCATTCACGATAAGTATCCAACATGATTGTTTTCAACTTTTAACTTGATAATTTGATTTTGTTTTCCATCGTTTCTTTTACTGGTTCATATTTAGCTTAAGAACATCAGTAACTTGGAATCTTCATCAAGCTTTCTCACTCCCTTGAGTTATTATATTTGTCATCTCTTTCCCCTTAACATACTATCTTGAGAGAGTATATTTCCAATCCATTGCTATGTTCCATTGGATTTGAGTAGCAGTTGGGTGTTGTATTCCTTTTAAATTTTCATGATGCCTGCAAGGTGAGATTGACTATTGCGATGCCTACAAGACATTATTTCACTTCCAGGCTACCACAAGGTGAGATTGACTATTGCGATGCGTGATGTTCCATCCCATGGTAAATATTGATCACGTCACAGAGGATTTTAAAAAATTCAACTTTGCATCGTTTGAGGTAGTCTTGTGTTTTTTGAGAAATCTATGTGTAATTTTACCTTTAGAGTAATTCTATTTTTCCGCCCATTGGAGGGGCCTTCAATTCCATTGTTGAAGGACATAAGGATGGCCGTTACAGAGCCAATTGTATTTGGCATTTAGAGAGTCATATTAGATGTCAAGGGGTATGACAATAACTGATCTCAGATAGCCCACATTTATATGTGGAATGCAAATTGTTATTAGTATAAAGATATTAATTTGTTTAATTTCATGCTGAGCTTATGTGCTGTACTCAATGTTGGCAGGGCATGCCATGCACCAACGACTTAAAGTGGTTGTGTAATGAATCTGTTACATGATTTCATCCTGTTGAGAGGGTTATTAGTTGTGTTTATTATTTTTTTTGTTTGCAGCATATAGTTCACAGTATGAAGGATCCGAGCATTGCTGCATTTTGGTTGATAACCTTACCTCAGATTGTTGGAGGTGTTGAGTGTGATGATGATGTCAAGCAGAAAATTTGGTGGGAATACCAGGTATATTTTCCCACTTTTCTTTTTACTTTTAGAATTTGGTGTGATGATGATGATGATGATCTCATTTTTCTTATGTTCTTTCTTTTGAAAAAGGAGAGGGGGTGGGGAAGGGTGCTGAAATGATTCATGGCATGCACTCAAATTGCCGTGAACAATATTAGCATCTTCCATTTCCCTGCTAACATTATATTTTGACAGGTTTTGATCTCCCTTGATCCAGCTCGTGCTAGGGATGATCCCATCATCATCAATGATGTTCCATTCTACAAGGCAAACAAAGCTCTGGAAATGGAAGCAATGAATCTTAATCCTCCACCACGGCCTCAAAATTGGGGGGTATGTGATCATTCCTTTCTTGTTGCCTTTAACTGGGGACAATGTTTTTGAGGCCTTTTTTCCGATGTTTATAATATCTATATCGGATCAAATACTAGAAGCTAGCTTTGTAATGACTGCAAATCAAGTGTCAAAATGGAAGAAGAATGTTGAACCTGATTAGTGATTATTGGCACATTTATTCCTAGAAAAACTCATCCAATATTGAATAGAAGTATGGAAATCAGGAGGATACACTCAATTTTGGCACCCTAGCTCTCATTATTGATGTAAATACTTTGGTTTTCATATTGAAGTTCCTTTCTAACTAAAGTATCATTGTTATAATTTGAATTGTTAATATAGCTTTCAGTAGCATTTACGCATCCATTTTCAAATCATAAAATATGAAACGTTGTGTTCATTAGTCTACAGGTTTATCATCAAAGCACATTGTCTTAGTGAATCTTTTAATTAGAAAGTATCTATCCCTAAATGATTTAGTTAGTGCTCAGTTATCTAATTTATTTTTAATTGCAATTTCATGTTATGTGAATTTGGAGCTATGGAGGAACTTCATAATCTTTTTCCCATGTTTATATTCCCATTATTATGTTTAAACTCTCATCATTTTTTGCTCTTCGGTTGTGTGTTTCAAAACTTTCAGTCAAATCTAATTTGAAACTTTGTTCAAACCATTAGCTCTACAAACTTCACCGCCTTGCATTTTTTCATTCCATTCTGTAAACTCAAAATGGAAACTTTGTTCAATTCCCTTAATTGTGAAAGAGAAGAATCTGTATCCGTTGATTATCTCCTTAATTCAATCTGGAAAAAAAGATGCCTTCATGTGTTTTTTTGCTTGAACTACTTATACTTGCAAGATGATCATCAGTAATTCTCAAATCAGAAAATAGATATTTATATAAGTTAGTTTATTGTTGGCAATTCTCATCATATTGACTTAGATCATAACTTATAGTTTCTTTAGAAATTTTAAAATGATAGAATTTGTATGTAAAATACTTAATTTGTCAGATCGTTCAGAGTTTGAATTATCAGGGTAATCTAAAAACGCCCTGCAATGCACAACGACTTCTTTTAACATAACAAGTATTATATAAGGAAACCATATACGCTTGTCTTAAATTATTTCTTTTTTCTCCATTGTCAGCCCTTAGCAAATTTTATATATTTTCTAAATTTGGCTTCCTCAGCCTTACGTGCTTCCGTTTAAGCATAATAAGTACACTGGCCCTGTTCTCTAGGCCTTAATTTTTCTGGTCTGATCTGAATTTGTAAAATCTGATCTGGTCTGATCTGAATTTGTCTGATCTGATCTGAATGTTTTTGGTCTGGTCTGATTCCATCTGGTCTGATCTGGTCTGATCTGAATTGATCTGATCTGGTCTGATCTGTTCTGATCTTATTTTATTTATATTTGGATTCTAATTATTTTTTCGATAAGCTATTTTGATTCTAATTAAATTATGGTAATAATAATAATAATAATATATAATAATAAAAATTAATAATTACTATTTAATATTTATTATATATAATAATAATAATAATTAATTAATAGTTTTTATTATTATGTTTAGTTATTTTTGAAAGTATTTTCTAATATATTTCAAAAATATTTAATGAAAGTATTTAAAACTATATTTTGAAAGTATATATAATATAAAATATATTAAAAACGTGACTAGTATATTTAAATAATATTTTGAAGAGCAAAAAAATATTTTGAAAAATACTTTTAAAATTAGTATTAAATAAGTATAATATAAATAATATTTGCATACATTCCTATATGTTTTTGCCTTTTTTTAAAAAAAATATTATATTTAATTATGTAATTGTATTATAATGATCTGATCTGGTCTGAATGTTTCTGGTCTGGTCTGGTCTGATCTGATCTGATCTGATTTGATCTGGTCTGATCTGAATGTTTCTTATCTGATCTGGTCTGATCTGATTTTGGGAAAAAATAAGTAATAAGGTCTGAAAATAAGTTGTAGAGAACGGGGCCTTACTCACAATTGAAGATCTCAAATTACTTTCTCCATTTAAGGGTCCAAAATGCCACCGCCTGAATTTATTTTGTTGAATGCAAAAACTCTAATTGAAATATCTTGGCTACAAATTTTACAATTGATTATTTTTGGCATGCCCAGTGTACAAGTGCAGCAACATGAGAGGCCTCAAGAAGCTTCCTGCTGGTGTAAATTAAATAAACATATTTAATTAACAAGATATCACTTAATTTTATTCATCCTTATATAAGTATGATAAAAAAAAAAAATTAAAGCAATGTTAACCTATGAATTATGCAAAATAGTGCAATCGTCCAATCCTAAAAAAAGGAGGAAGTATTTACTCAATGAAGAACAAAAAGTATTTACTATTCAACTATTAATATTTTAAAAAAATGGAGAAAGTATTTAATTCGCCATTTAAAAAGATCATTCATTAAGCTCTACAGATTCAATCAGCAAGATAACAAAATGCCAATAACAACCACATCGATTCCATTCATAAGTAAAAAATTAAATCAGACTTGCAAAATATATATGGTGCATATAAGGAATCCATGTGCGCTTACTTACAATTATTTATTCTCTCCATGGGCAGTTGTACATCCTCATAACACTGTGCATCGCACAGCTCCATGGCTAGTATATAAATAAATATTACACAACAATTATTCCATAATACAAATTTTTGTCAAGATTTCGAAATATCTTAATTTTGGTTGGGGTTTTAACCAGAGCATTGCATAATTAACTATATATCTTTACTTTGAAAATAACAATAATCATGATAAGCTAAAACAATATTATTACAATTATAGATATAATCGTAATTATCTAGTTTTGCATAATACAAATAAGCAGTCAAAAGCAATAAATAATTATGCACCAATAAAATATTATATCCGTTAAAAAATAATTAAATACTATTATTTATATTTTCAATTTTATAAATAGAGGTATCTTCTGAAAATATAATTTTAAAATAAAATCAAAATACTATGTATAAATATTTATGAGTATTATGCGAAATTTAAAATTAAAAAGAGAGGAAAAAAAAAGAAAAAAAAAAGAAAAAGAAAGAAAGAGGGTATCATATCATTTATGATCAATTTATCCTCATTAATTATAAATCAACGGACACTTTCAAAATTTATATATAAATCAACGGGCCAAATTCCAATATTTTACCAACTTCAAAACTGAAAACAACTTCAATTTTGATTCCCTGCCCCTTTTACATTTTTTTCCATAAGATCACAAGAAGAATCAGCATATAGCCCATAGTGCTATTGCAATGGAGGTCATCAATGGAGAAAACAAGGAATCCAAAAGGATGATGTTGATGATGAGCTTTGAATTCGACAGCAACAACGATCTCATCGATGTTCTGTCCGAGAATGATGAATTTCTTGCTGCTTCCCCATTTTCATTCGACCCTCTTCAAGACTCCTTTCAAGGTCTCACCTTCTTTTTCTTCCTTGTTTATGATTCCATTCCATGCCTGCAAACTATTTGACGAATTTCATTTTCCATTCTTGATGCATCTTTTGTATTGCTTGTTATCTTTTTCCGACGTGTTTGATGATCAGCGAGTATTAGGTATGCCTTGATATCTTGTTATGTGGTTTGATCACTTGAAAGAATGATGCTTACATGGTTTCGTTTAATGGAATGAATATTTTTGCTAGATTGAATCGTAACCATAAATTCTTTTAGCTCAAAGTTTCCATGTATGTATGTAAAGTATATTCCATTGAACTTTGTATCCAAGTGAAGGTTTAAGTATTTTAGTTCTCAAACTCAATTCGACTTGGTGTTCCGTATTCTACTAAGAGCTAACAATTGTTGTCCGAACATGAGGCAAATCAGGTTTCAGGCTGTCAGGGATCAGTAATCCTCCGAAACAAGAAAAAATTCAACACAAGGAAGTGAATCTGTTGTCCTATGAATTTTCGCAACCATCCAGGCCGAGTTTTTTGAGGAGAAGCTTGGGATGGGATAGTGCATTCTTAGACAATGCCGGTACACATGTCTGATCATTTGCTTGGTTTTTTTATACACTTTATCTGTATAGTGGTGTTAGTATTTCTTTCCATTGGTGACAGGAGTTTTGGATCCTGAAGAGCTGTCTTTGATAAACAAGGGATTCCAATCAACTGAGGATGTGTGCGAGTGTGACCTGCAGAGATCAAAATCAGTCAGCGGCGATGCCTCTTGGATCGAGATTGATCCGTCAGTTCACGACAATAAGTTCCGTAAAGCAGCAGCAGCAGCAGCACCACCAAAGAGACAAGTTGGAATGCAAAATGCACGAGGTGAGCTATATATCCTACAATGTTCATTGACTGGTTAATGAGTTTTGCTTACCCTCTGAAGTGAATATTTCGAAAGCTGTTTCAGAGACAAAAACAGCCCCTAAGGAATTTCAATGAGATTTTTTTACAGTTTATGCTGATATTTAGTATAGAACAAACATATCTTTTACCAAACACTAAACTTAATGCCAAACTTTTACTACTTTGAGCGCCAATTCTTATACACTGGTTGGCCTTTTTATGCAATCATTAGTTGTCATTTCTCAGACCCCTCCTCCTACTTCCAGTCATTATTTTTGTTTCCTTATGATGTTAATTCAGCTATGCAATGATGTGCCTTTTTTTGCAGGTGGAAAGAAACTCGACACAAGCCATGGGAAGAACAAGGTGTCTAGTCAGTCTAGAGAAACTAGTTATACTTCTCTGTGCAAAATACTCTTTGATTAATTAATGTTATGTTGTTTCATTTGATTTGATTAATTTTAGGAGACATCCAATCATCAAACATCAGCAGGAAAAAACCTGAGTTTTCACAGCAAGGAGAAGATGCAAAAGGAGGTAAAAGACATTTACATAAAATTGAACATGTCAAGTCGTTTGATAATTTAACCACTCCCCAGACTCTAATTTATCACTTGGTTTCGATCTTTCAAGACAACCCCTGTAAGGAAACGAGCAGTGTCTTCGCCCAAATCAATAAGCAGGTCAATGAGTGTCACGAGATCCAGCAATGGTTTCCAGTCAGCAAAATGTGAAGTGAGAAAAGGAATTGCAACTGCAACTGCAACTCCCACACGAGCTTATAACAAGAGGCTTTCTTCATCAGTTTCTGAGTCAAAGGCTTTGAGACAATCAGACAGCATATCCATCATCAGGAAAGGGGTTGTGAATGATTTAGTTGGCTGCTCGGTCTCATCATCTGTTGGCAAGAACAAACATAGATTCGATTCTTCAAATATCCTAAATTTCGATGTAAAACATGATGTTGCAAAAGATCATTTGAACGTCAGGCCTTCAGAACTCCGCCCTCCGACACCACGGCACAGTTTCTTCGATGAGGTAAATATTCTCTACTTTTATTAGCCATCTTCCTTAGAAAATTGCAAATTTTATCAGAAAACTGTACTTGGGTTCCTGTCTTTAGACAACTTTTTTGCGTTGGTAAAATAGGCTCTACTAATATTTCAACCTTCATATATTGATGAAAGCCAAAACAAAGAATGAAAGGAAAACCCTAGTCTACCTGAAATTTGCAATCATGTTAGGGTTCATGTCCTCAATTTGTGAACTTAAAAGCTATCTTCTGATCTTTGTTTTGAAAACCAAATTCACAATTCTGGAATTGGA